>JAHIAM010000233.1:0-97128 GCA_021605205.1 Aegilops longissima
AGCAATCCAAGACTTGTCTATTGGCAAGGTCCGTCCAGCGGAGGTTGTTGGGGATACAACTCTCGAGTGTGAACATACTGGAGGGCCGGTTTACCATAAATCCATAATCCAGGCCACGGAGGAGGCCGGAGCCCGAAGCGACTTAAGGTCCATTTATGTAAACCGCCTTAGTGTTGTAACTTGTGTTGTAAGACAAGAGAGAAGAGACCGAGGCGGACACTTGTATGAGCGGATCGGGACTCAGCTGAACCGCCGAGGCGTCAACCCGTGTATATAAGGGGATGACCCGCGGCGGTTTAGGACAGAGAATTGAGGCTAAGGCAAAGCTATTGCTCCCTAGTCGCGAAATCACATCAATCCCATCACAACTGGCGGGCGTAGGCTTTTACCTTCATCGAAGGGGCCAAACCAGTATAACTCCGTGTCTTGTGTCCTTTAACCCTCTAGGTTAACCCGTGCGATGGCCCTCGACTAAGTCCTTTCGACGAGGACAACTGCCGTGACAATTCCACGACAGTTGGCGCCCACCGTGGGGCTATCGCGCGACGGTTTGATGATCTTAGAGGCAAGTTCGAAGGACTCGAAGGCTATCTTGTGGGCGGATGACTAAGAGTCGTCGCGGCAAGCTCTACATCGACGATGCGGATTGGGGCCCGAGGCGGCTCGATTGAGTACGGATACCGGGTCCCCTTTGGTAGCATGCGTGTTCATCGGCAAGATCGGCGAGCGGGGCTGGGCGGACATCTGCTTGACCTCGTCGAGGCGGCTCGGCTGGCGAGGAAGAGTCCTGCCCTCGCTAAACCGGCGGTCGAGGCGTGCTTTCGTGGGAGTCGTCCACGGAGACTACGAGACGGATCAGCATCCGCGGCGAAACCGTTGTCTACTCGGGCGGCGAGTCGTCGGAGAAACGGAGTCTCTGTACCGGTGCAAGATGGCGGATCGAGGCTGTTCCGACGGCGAGTATTCGGACCTTTGATCTACCCAACCGGTTGGAATCTTCATGGCCGGCACGCATAGCGGCGCTCCACTCTTCGACCATGGCGCCCACAGTCGCCGGTTCAACGCGGTGACGGCGGCGGGAAGGAGGCCTGTCGCCCACCGCTCAAGTCTTATCGAACTTTTCGGCGCATTGGCTGTGCTCATGGCGAGGCTAATCCGCGGATCAGGACCTCCACAATGCGGAGATTGCAAAGGTGAGGGAACAGATCACCAAAGCTAAAGCGGACTGGCAGCCGCGAGCGTGAGGATGGCGGCGGAGCAGGCCGCTTTGGATCTGTGAGCTTATAGGCTCATCTTTGGATCGAGCGCGTCACATGAAGTCATGAAAAGGAAATACAGATCCGTTTACCTTGGTGTTCGAGGAAGAGAGCTTTCAATACCCGAGGCGGGGACCAGATAATCCGCCGCCGGTGGTAAACCGCCGAAGCACTGGACGGCCGCGCGGTTCAGCCCGTGTGATAGATCTGCCTCGCCATCATACTAGCGCGCCCGGTGTGCGCGAGACACCTCCGGGTCATTACTCCAACCCGATGGATAACCTTGTGGCGGCTGCGGCATGGTTGGGCGATTCAATTGAAGGCGATTCACCACAGCGGTAGAGACACGCCGGGTTAAGGAGCTCCTTAGGGCGGCCACAGCTCGGCGAAGCATATTCATCTGATCGGGACGGATCCACTCCACCCCGCCCAAGCCGGAGTTACAGCCGTAGCGAGATGAACCGGCCGTGTCAAGCAACGCGCAGCACGGTCCACCTCGAGGCAACAACCCGGCTGGTGGTTTCGAAGACGCTCAAGTGGTGGTGGACCGGGCCAGGGCACGCAGGGAGGCCGAGTTAGCAGCGCAACATGAGGACCATCAGCTCGCGCCGGTTCGTCCGACCATCTTCGAACCGGGGGTTACGTCCGGATCATTGGGGGTGCCTTGTATCGTCCCCGCTTTACGCAATGTGCGCTTGCCTAAGGACTTCAAAGGACCCCGCAAGGTGCCCAATTACGCCGCCGATTTGGCTCCAGAAGCGTGGATAGAAAGCTATGAGATGGCCATGGAGATGCTGGATGTGGACGAAGCTGCGTGTGCGAAGTATTTTACCATGATGCTGGAAGGCACGGCTCATACTTGGTTGAAAAATTTGCCACCCAACTCAGTTAGTTCGTGGACCCGATTCACGGACCCGTTTCATTCAGAATTTCAAAGATACCTGTAAGCAGCCTATATACGTGGTGGATTTAGCGGCTTGTGTCCGGCGGAGGAGAATCTACAACACATTGGAGTGCGCCGCGTTCAGAGGTCTTGCATTCATCGGACCGGATCAACCGGATTCTGCTATCTTAACCCTAGAGGCCAACTGCGGTTCGAACCGTTGAAGTTGACGCTGGGTGCATGAAGCGTTTTGCAATGACATGGGCACGCTCATGGGCGTTTTGGTAAAGTATGCTGACTCGATAGTACCAAGGATCCCGAGTCGAAGGTGGCGAAGTAGGGAAGGAAAAGCGAACAACAATTCCGAAGCCAGCAGACATCATTCGGGCAATGGAGGAACAAGCGTAAAGCAAATGGTAACATGGGCTTTGTAGCCAACACCAACGTAGCAGGACAAGAGTCAGCGTCGCAAGGGTAAACAATCAAACGGGGTGGTGCACAAGGTCACAATCCGGGCGTTTAAATTACTTGTTGAATCAGCCTTGTCCAAAGCATGGGACGAAGGAGGCACCGCGAATCACCTCTGGAAGGATTGTTATATTATGCATGAGTTCAAAAATTCTAATGCTTTCGGTATGATCAAGGGCCGGTGGCGGTTGAGTCTGCCCGGATTCTGGCGAAGGAAATTCGGCCCAGGTTCGGTGGTAATCCAGGCGGGCAAGGCAATCAAAGCAATCAAAACAATCGAGCCAAGGGGTTACAATCAACAGCAGCAGCGATCGGGTTACCAAAGTAATCCAGCAGTTAAGCGGTGGGCGATATCATGTCTTTACCACTAGTTTGGACAGGCGGGACCGCAAACTTCAGCAATGAGGCGGTCGGTCTTTGTTGAACCGGCCGCACCGCATTACTGCGCTGGTCGAGCAACCTATTGTATGGAGCAGAGAGGATCATCCTCCCGAGTTTACAATCCGGGTCAGCTGGCCCTAGTAGTGGCACCTCGGTGGGAGGCTACAAGTTCACCAAGGTGCTTATGGATGGAGGAAGCAGCATCAACATCACGTACTCACGAGACCTTCCGGCGTATGGGGTTGGCGGATAGACATCTCGGGCCGTCCAGCACCATATTTCACGGCGTGGTGCCCGGCAAGTCGGCATACCGGTCGGTAAGATAGCTTTGGAGGTGGCCTTTGGAGATGAACATGACTCGGATCGGAAACATTGGCGTTTGAGGTGGTAAAATCCAAAGCCCTTACCACGCCTGTTTGGGCGGCCGGCTTATCACTAAGTTTATGGCACGGCCTTGTTATGTTTATTTGCAGCTGAAAATGCGGGTCACAAAGGGCGATAACGGTTCACGGGAGCCGCCGGATTGCTTTGGAATGCGAGGAAGGTGATGCGGCTTATGCAGAGTCGGTTTGTGCCACAGAAGAGTTAAAGTATTATAAAGACAATGTTGATCCGGCGGATATGACCCCTTTGAAGAAGCCGACTACTGAGCAAGATCCGGTTTGAAGTTCAAATCGGCAGCTGAGACAAAACTTGTTGATTTTGTGCCCGGCGATTCGTCCAAGCAGTTCACCATCAGTGCCAACTTGGATCCTAAATAGGAAAGCGCGCTCATCGAGTTCATCCGTGAGAATCGGGACATTTTTGCATGGAAGCCTTGACATGCGGGTGTACCGAGGAACTCGCTGAGCACACTCTTAATGTTGAACCCAAGTACAAACCGCTAAAGCAGTTTCTTCGCGGTTCAATGAGGAAAGCGCAAGGCCATTGGAGAGGAAGTTGCTAGGCTCTTAGCGGCAGGATTTATTGTTGAAGTCTTTCACCCGAGTGGCTTGCTAATCCGGTGTTGGTCCTTAAGAAGAATGGCACTTGGCGCATGTGTGTGGATTACATGAGACCTTAACAAAGCTTGTCCGGCCAGATCCTTTCGCCCTCCCGCATTGACCAGATTATTGATGCTACGGCGGGTTGTGGCGTTTGAGCTTTTGGATCGTATTCGGTTATCACCAGATTAAGATGGCGGTTAAGGACCAGGAGAAAGCGGCGTTTATCACCCCTTTGGAGCCTTCGCTATGTATCTATGCCTTTTGGGCTCAAGAGCCAAGCAACTTATCAGCGTTGCGTACAGAATTGCTTGCACGAACAGATCGGCCGTAACGTGCATGCTTATGTGGATGATATCGTGGTGAAATCAAGGCAGAAGGAACGTTGATTGAGGATTTAAAGGAAACTTTTGACAACTTGCGGGTGTACAAGATGATGCTCAACCCGGCCAAATGCGTCTTTGGTGTTCCGGCGGGCAAGTTGTTGGGTTTCCTTGTGTCCAACAGGGGGATTGAAGCTAATCCGGAGAAGATTACAGCTATCACCTCCTTGGCTAAACCAAAGTGTATCAACGATGTCCAACGTTTGGCAGGCGGATTGCTGCGCTAAGCGGTTTATCGATCGCCTAGGAGAAAGGCCATTCCTTTGTACCAGATCTTTGAAGAAGGCGGATCGGTTAAATGCGGAGCTCGGCGCTGATGAGGCATTGGAGGACTTAAGCGGCAGCTGGCCAACCCGCTTTGTTCTTGCCGCTCCCATTGACAAGGAGCCGCTCTGTTATATGTTGCTGCTAATGCCGAGGCAGTCAGTGTGGCTATTGTGGTAGAGCGAAAGGAGGCAGGGAAGGAGTATCCGGTTCAGCGGCCAGTTTATTACATCAGCGAGGTTCTCATTGAGTCCAAACAAAGATATCCGCATTGGCAGAAGCTGGTATATGGAGTTTTTATGGCAAGCCGGAAGCTCAAGCAATATTTCCAAGGGCACCCCATCACAGTGGTCAGTTCAGCTCCTTTGGGCGATATCATACAGAACCGGGAAGCGACTGGCCGGATTGCTAAGTGGGCTATAGAACTTGGGCCGCACGGTTTAAGGTATGTGCCTCGGACGGCAGTAAAGTCTCAGGCACTTGTGGATTTCATTAATGATTGGACGGAGTTGCAAGCACCTGAAGAAAAGCCGGATCATACCTATTGGACCATCCACTTTGATGGGTCCAGGCAATTGGAGGGCTCGGGGCTGGGTCGATTAACTTCCCACGAGGTGACAAGTTCTGCCTCGTTCTTCGCAATGTTCCCTGTACTAACAATGCAGTTGAGTATGAAGCTTTGCTCCATGGTCTACGGATGGCTAAGAGATGAATCTAAGCCGGGTCAAGTGCTTTGGTGACTCGGACTTGGTGGCCCAGCAAGTATCAGGTACTTGGGATTCCAAAGACCCACTCATGGCTGCGTACCGTCGGGAGGTGGATATGGTTGCAGGACACTTTAAAGGTTATCAGGTGGACCATGTGGATCGCCGGAAGAACGAGGCGGCAGATGCTTTAAGCCGGCTCGGATCTCAACGTAAACCGGTCCCGCCCAATGTCTTCCTTGACGTACTGCACAATCCGTCCGTTAAGCTTCCTGATGAGGTCGATTTAGCTATTCCTGATCCGGAGGCTCACTTGGTGGCAGCCTTGCATGTCATTCCGGATTGGACCCTCCCTTATTTGGCATACATGAACGGGCGAGTTACGGAAGGCGAGGCGCTGGCCCGACGAGATAGTTCGGCGGTCTAAATCTATGACCATACATAAGGGTGAGTTGCATCGTTGCGGCGTGTCAAGGCGTTTCAGCGTTGTGTGTCCCCGAGGAAGGCCGTGAGATATTGCGTGAGATCCATGAAGGGATTGTGGTCATCACGCCGGTTCAAAATCCTTGGTGGCCAAAGCGTTTCGCATACGGTTTCTATTGGTTGACTGCCCATGCTGATGCGGAAGATCTGGTCGACGATGTGATGGTTGCCAAAAGTTCTCAGGCGTGCTCATGTACGGCCCAAGAATTGAGGATGATTCCAATTACTTGGCCGTTTGCGACTTGGGGCTGGATATGGTCGGACCTTTCAAAGGTCCAAAGACAAGAAAACCCACTGTTGGTTGCGGTTGATAAGTTTACCAAGTGGGTCGAGGCGAGCACTGTTAGCAAGTGTGATGCGCCACGGCGGTTCAGTTCATCAAAAGGTGATTTTCGGTTTGGGTTTCACACAGTATCATCACGGACAATGGCACCAATTTGTCCAAGGGAGCCATGAAGGAGTTTTGTGAGCGAGAGCACATCCGGCAGCGTTTCTTGATGGCCCACCCGCAGTCCAATGGTCAAGCGGAGCGAGCTAATCAGGAGATCTTGAGGGTATTAAACCCGGCTTATGGTCCCTTTAGTGAGGGCGCCGGGTTGTTGGGTCGAGGAACTGCCATCGTGATATGGAGTATCAATACTACACCAAACAGATCCTTTGGATACACACCGTTCTTTATGGTCTATGGGCGGGCGGTCCTTCCCTGCGATATCGTCATGACTCGCTTCGCGTGGCGGCTTATCTTGAGGCCGATAGTGAGGCAGCCCGGCAGGACGATTTGGATCGACTGGATGAGGAGCGAGATATGGCGGCTGCTCGTTCGGCGATTTACCAGCAAGATCTTCGTCGGTATCACAGCCGGCGGGTTAGAACAAGAACCTTTCAGGAAGGAGACTTGGTGCTTCGGCTCATTCAAGACCATACGGATATGCACAAGCTATCCCCACCTTGGGAAGGGCCCTTTGTGGTCAGTAAGAATCTGTACAACGGGTCATACTATCTGATTGATGTTCGAGAGCGGAAAGACTCACAAACGTCAGAAGAGGAGACCAACAGGCCGTGGAACATAGCTCATCTTCGGCCTTATTATACCTGAGCCATCGGCTCCACTTATGTACATATTAAGACAATGTATATATTTTGAATAAAAGCAATAAACCGGATCCTCGGCCAAAGCGGGGTATCCGTTCTGTATAAAGTCCGGTTTGGGTACATGGAGATGTTGTCGTGAAGCGGCCTCCGGTTTAACCCTTAGCCTTGATTTTCAGAAATTTTTGTCACTTGAGGGCTTGGTGGTGTCCGAACCAATGCAACACCTCTTGATTTGGCGAAAAGCCACCAGATCACTTAGGGACATGGTCACGTCTGAACCGATCCACGCCTCTTGGTGGCCTAAGGCCATAGAATCACTTGGGGCTTTGGTGAACCCGAACCATTGCAATGCCACTTGATCGGCGTCATGCCACGATTTGAGTTGGGGACTGGCTGACTTGAACCATCGCTACACCTTATAGGGAGCTTGGTCCTGTCCGACCATGGTAACTGTTGGGGAACGTAGTAATTTCAAAAATTTTCCTACGATCACGCAAGATCATGGTGATGCATAGCAACGAGATGAGAGTGTTGTCTCGTACCCTCGTAGACCAGCAGCGGAAGCGTTGACATAGCGTAGAGGAAGTAGTCGTACTTCTTCCCGATCCAACCGATCCAAGTACGAGCGACGGCACCTCCGAGTTCTGCACACGTTCAGCTCGATGGCGTCCCTCGAACTCCGATCCAGCCGAGTGTTGAGGAGAGTTTTGTCAAGACGACGGCGTGGTGGCGATGATGATGTTCCACCGCGCAGGCTTCGCCTAAGCTCCATAGCGGTATATTCGAGGTGTAGTTTGGTGGAAGGGGCACCGCACACGGCTAAGGAACGATCTCAATGATCAACTTGTGTGTCATGGGGTGCCCCCCCCTGTATATAAAGGAGGGAAGGGGAGGGGCTGGCCGGCCAAGGAGAGGTGCGCCGGGGTGTCCTACTCCTACTAGGAGTAGGATTCCCCAAATCCTAGTCCAACTAGGTTTCCCAAGTGGGAAGAGAGAGAGAGAGAGGCCTTCTCCTAGTCCTAATAGGACTAGGGAAGGGGAAGGTCTGACCAGCACTATGGCCCCTTTCTCTTTCCCACTAAGGCCCATCAAGGCCCATTGACCCCGGGAGGTTCAGTAACCCGGTACTCGGTAAAATTCCCAATTTCACCGGAGTGATTCCGAGTCAAACATAGGCTTCCAATATATCAATCTTTATGTCTCGACCATTTGAGACTCCTCGTCATGTCCGTGATCTCATCCGGGACTCGAACAACCTTGGTACATCAATATCATATAAACTCATAATAACTGTCATCGAAGCGTTAAGCGTGCGGACCCTACGGGTTCGAGAACTATGTAGACATGACCGAGACACCTCTCGGTCAATAACCAATAGCGGGACCTGGATGCCCATATTGGCTCCTACATATTCTCGAAGATCTTTATCGGTCGAGACCGCATAACAACATCGTTGTTCCCTTTGTCATCGGTATGTTACTTGCCCGAGATTCGATCGTCGGTATCCAATACCTAGTTCAATCTCGTTCTTGGCAAGTCTCTTTTCTCGTTCCGTAATACATCATCTCACAACTAACACATTTAGTTGCAATGCTTGCAAGGCTTATGTGATGTGCATTACCGAGAGGGCCAGAGATACCTCTCCGACAATCGGAGTGACAAATCCTAATCTCGAAATATGCCAACCCAACATGTACCTTCGGAGACACCTGTAATGTACCTTTATAATCACCCGATTCGTTGTGACGTTTGGTAGCACCCAAAGTGTTCCTCGGGCAAGCGGGAGTTGCATAATCTCATAGTCATAGGAACATGTATAAGTCATGAAGAAAAGCACTAGCAACAAACTATACGATCGGGTGCTATGCTAATGGAATGGGTCATGTCAATCAGATCATTCAACCAATGATGTGATCCGTTAATCAAATAACAACTCCTTGTTCATGGTTAGGAAACATAACCATCTTTGATTAACGAGCTAGTCAAGTAGAGGCATACTAGTGACACTCTGTAGGTTTATGTATTCACACATGTATTATGTTTCCGGTTAATACAATTCTAGCATGAATAATAAACATTTATCATGATATAAGGAAATAAATAATAACATTATTATTGCCTCTAGGGCATATTTCCTTCAGTCTCCCACTTGCACTAGAGTCAATAATCTAGATTACACGATAATGATTCTAACACCCATGGAGTCTTGGTGCTGATCATGTTTTGCTCGTGGAAGAGGCTTAGTCAGCAGTGCGCAACATTCAGATCCGTATGTATCTTGCATATCTCTATGTCTCCCACTGGACCAAATCCGGATGGAGTTAGGCGTCTTTTGATGTGCTTGGTTCTCTTGTGAAATCTGGATTCCTTTGCCAAGGCAATTGCACCGATATTGTCACAAAAGATTTTCATTGGACCCGATACACTAGGTACAACACCTAGATCGGTTATGAACTCCTTCATCCAGACTCCTTCATTAGCTGCTTCCGAAGCAGCTATGTACTCAACTTCACATGTAGATCCATAGCGATGCTTTGTTTGGAACTGCACCAACCGACAGCTCCACCGTTTAATGTAAATCGTATCCGGTTTGCGATTTAGAATCGTCCGGATCAGTGTCAAAACTTGCGTCGGCGTAACCGTTCTGACGAGCTCTTTGTCACCGCCATAAATGAGAAACATATCCTTAGTCCTTCTCAAGTACTTAAGGATGTTCTTGACCGCTGTCCGATGATCCACTCTGGATTACTTTGGTACCTGCCTGCTAAACTTACAGCAAGGCACACATCAGGTCTGGTACACAGCATTGCATACATGATAGAGCCTATGGCTGAAGCATAGGAACATCTTTCATTTCTCTCTATCTTCTGCGGTGGTCGGGCATTGAGTCTTACTCAACTTCACACCTTGTAATACCGGCAAGAACCCTTTCTTTGCACGATCCATTTGAACTTTTTCAAAACTTTATCAAGGTATGTGCTTTGTGAAAGTCCTATTAAGCGTCTTGATCTATCTCTATAGATCTTAATGCCCAATATGTAAGCAGCTTCACGAGGTCTTTCATCGAAAAACTCTTATTCAAGTATCCCTTTATGCTATCCAGAAATTCTATATCATTTCCGATCAATAATATGTCATCCACATATAATATCGAAATGCTACTGAGCTCCACTCACTTTCTTGTAAATCTGAGGCTTCTCCAAAAGTGCATATAAAACCAAATGCTTTGATCACACTATCAAAGCGTTTATTCCAACTCCGAGAGGCTTGCACCAGTCCATAAATGGATCATTGGAGCTTGCACACTTTGTTAGCTCCTTTGGATCGACAAAACCTTCGGTTGCATCATATACAACTCTTCTTCCGAAATCCATTCAGGAATGCAGTTTTAACATCCATTTGCCAAATTTCATAATCATAAAATCGGCAATTGCTAACATGATTGGACGGACTTAAGCATCGCCACTGGTGAGAAGGTCTCATCGTAGTCAATCCCTTGAACTTGTCGAAAACCTTTTGCAACAAGTCGAGCTTTATAGACGATAACATTACCATCAGCGTCGGTCTTCTTCTTGAAGATCCATTTATTCTCAATTGCTTGCCGATCATCGGGCAAGTCAACCAAAGTCCACACTTTGTTCTCATACATGGATCCCATCTCAGATTTCATGGCCTCAAGCCATTTTGTGGAATCTGGGCTCACCATCGCTTCTTCATAGTTCGTAGGTTCATCATGTTCGAGTAACATGACTTCCAAAATAGGATTACCGTACCACTCAGTGCGGATCTTGCTCTGGTTGATCTCTGAGTTACTGTAGAAACTTGATCTGAAGTTTCATGATCATCATCATTAGCTTCCTCCTATTTGGTGTAGGTGTCACGAAACTGTTTTACGTGATGTACTATTCTCAATAAGGAGTAGATACGATTATCTCATCAAGTTCTACTTTCCTCCCCTCACTTCTTTCGTGAGAAACTCTTTCTCCAAAAAGTTTCGAATTTAGCAACAAAATCTTGCCTTCGGATCTGTGATAGAAGGTGTACCCAACTGTCTCCTTTGGGTATCCTATGAAGACACATTTCTCGATTTGGGTTCGAGCTTATCAGGTTGAAGCTTTTTCACATAAGCATCGCAGCCCCAAACTTTCGAAGCGACAACTTTGGTTTCTTGCCAAACCACAGTTCATAAGGCGTCGTCTCAGCGGATTTAGATGGTGCCCTATTTAAAGTGAATGTAGCCGTCTCTAAAGCATAACCCCAAAATGATAGCGGTAAATCAGTAAGAGACATCATAGATCGCACCATATCTAATAAAATACGATTCGACGTTCGGACACACCATTACGTTGTGGTGTTCCGGTGGCGTAAGTTGAAACTATTCCGCATTGTTTCAAATGTAGGCCAAACTCGTAACTCAAATATTCTCCTCCACGATCAGATCGTAGAAACTTTATTTTCTTGTTACGATGATTTTCCACTTCACTCTGAAATTCTTTGAACTTTTCAAATGTTTCAGACTTGTGTTTCATTAAGTAGATATACCCATATCTGCTCAAATCATCTGTGAAGGTGAGAAAATAACGATATCCGCCACGAGCCTCAACATTCATTGGACCACATACATCGGTATGTATGATTTCCAATAAATCTGTTGCTCTCTCCATAGTTCGGAGAGCGGTGTTTTAGTCATCTTGCCCATAAGGCACGGTTACGCAAGTGCCAAGTGATTCATAATCAAGTGACTCCAAAAGTCCATCGGTATGGAGTTTCTTCATGCGCTTTACACCGATATGACCTAAACGGCGAGTGCCACAAATAAGTTGCACCATCATTATCAACTCTGCATCTTTTGGTTTCAACATTATGAATATGTGTATCACTACTATCAAGATTAAGTAAAAACAAACCATTCTTCAATGGTGCATGACCATAAAAGATATTATTCATATAAATAGAACAACCATTATTCTCGATTTAAATGAATAACCGTCTCGCATCAAACAAGATCCAGATATAATGTTCATGCTCAACGCTGGTACTAAATAACAATTATTTAGGTCTAATACTAATCCCGAAGGTAGATGTAGAGGTAGCGTGCCGACTGCGATCACATCGACTTTGGAACCATTTCCCACGCGCATTGTCACCTCGTCCTTAGCCAATCTTCGCTTAATCCGTAGCCCCTGTTTCGAGTTGCAAATATTAGCAATGAACCAATATCAAATACCAGTGCTCTGCGAGTATTAGTAAGGTACACATCAATAACATGTATATCACATATACCTTTGTTAACCTTGCCATCCTTCTTATCCGCCAAATACTTGGGGCAGTTCCGCTTCCAGTGACCAGCCTGCTTGCAATAGAAGCACTCAGTTTCAGGTTTAGGACCAGACTTGGGTTTCTTCTCTTGATCAGCAACTTGCTTGCCGCTCTTTTTGAAGTTTCCCTTTTTCTTTCCTTTGCCCTTTTTCTTGAAACTAGTGGTTTTGTTAACCATCAACACTTGATGCTCCTTTTTGATTTCTACCTCCGCGGCTTTCAGCATCGCGAAGAGCTCGGGCATTGTTTTGGTCATCTCTTGCATATTATAGTTCATCACGAAGCTCTTGTAGCTTGGTGGCGTGATTGGAGAATTCTGTCAATGGCGCAATCATCCGGAAGATTAACTCCCAGTTGAATCAAGTGATTGTTATATCCGGACATTACGAGTATATGCTCCTCGATGAACCGTTCTCCTCCATCTTACAGCTATAGAACTTATTGGAGACTTCATATCTCTCAATCCGGGCATTCGCTTGGAATATTAACTTCAACTCTGGAACATCTCATATGCTCCATGGTGTTCAAAACGACGTTGAAGTCCCGGTTCTAAGCCGTAAAGCATGGCACACGAACTATAGAGTAGTCATCAGCTTTGCTTTGCGACGTTCACAACTTCTCGGCGCAGCCCTTACACCAGGCCCGGCACCTAACGGTGCTTCCGGGGCGTAATTCTTCCGTGCAGCAATAAGGATAATCCTCAAATTCTGGACCCAGTCCGTGTAATTGCTACCATCATCTTTCAACTTTGCTTTCTCAAGGAACGCATTAAAATTCAACGGAACAACAGCACGAGCCATCTATCTACACATCATAGACAAGCAAGATACTATCAGGTACTAAGTTCATGATAAATTTAAGTTCAATTAATCATATTACTTAAGAACTCCCACTTAGAAAAATATCCCTTCAATTCTCTAAGTGATTGCGTGATCCATATCAACTACACCATGACCGATCATCACGTGTGATGGAGTAGTTTCAATGGTGAACATCAATATGTTGATCATATCTACTATATGATTCACGCTCGACCTTCGGTCTCCGTGTTCGAGGTCATATCTTATATGCATAGCTCGTCAAGTATAACCTGAGTATTCTGCGTGTGCAACTGTTTTGCACCCGTTGTATTTGAGCGTAGAGCCTATCACACCCGATCATCACGTGGTGTCTCAAAGACGAAGAACTTTCATAGCGGTGCATACTCGTGGAGAACACTTCTTGATAATTTAGTAAGGATCATCTTATAATGCTACCGTCAATCAAAGCAAAATAAGATGCATAAAGGATAAACATCACATGCAATCAATATAAGTGATATGATATGGTCATCATCATCTTGTGCTTGTGATCTCCATCGCCGAAGCTTACCGTCATGATCACCATCGTCACCGGGCGCGACACCTTGATCTCCATCGTAGCATCGTTGTCGTCTCGCCAACTATTGCTTCTCGACTATCGCTACTCCTTAGTGATAAAGTAAAGCAATTACATGGCTTTGCATTTCATACAATAAGCGACAACCATATGGCTCCTGCCATTGCCGATAACTCGGTTACAAAACATGATCATCTCATACAATAAAATATAGCATCACGTCTTGACCACATCACATCACAACATGCCCTGCAAAAACAAGTTAGGCGTCCTCTACTTTGTTGTTGCAAGTTTTACGTGGCTGCTACGGGCTGAGCAAGAACCGTTCTTACCTACGCATCAAAACCACAGCGATAGTTTGTCAAGTTGGTGCTGTTTTAACCTTCTCAAGGACCGGGCGTAGCCACACTCAGTTCAACTAAAGTGAGAGAGACAGACACCCGCCGGTCACCTTTAAGCAGCGAGTGCTCGCAGCGGTGAAACCAGTCTCGCGTAAGCGACGCGTAATGTCGGTCCGGGCGCTTCATCTCACAATACCGCTGAACCAAAGTATGACATCTGGTAAGCGGTATGACTTATATCGCCCACAACTCACTTGTGTTCTACTCGTGCATATGACATCAACGCATAAAACCAGGCTCGGATGCCTTTGTTGGGGAGCGTAGTAATTTCAAAAATTTCCTACGATCACGCAAGATCATGGTGATGCATAGCAACGAGATGAGAGTGTTGTCTCGTACCCTCGTGAGACCAACAGCGAAGCGTTAGCGTTAGCGTAGAGGAAGTAGTCGTACTTCTTCCCGATCCAACCGATCCAAGTACCGAGCGTCGGCACCTCCGAGTTCTGCACACGTTCAGCTCGATGGCGTCCCTCGAACTCCGATCCAGCCGAGTGTTGAGGAGAGTTTCGTCGACCTGACGGCGTGGTGGCGATGATGATGTTCCACCGGCGCAGGGCTTCGCCTAAGCTCCGCAAGCAGTATATTCGAGGTGTAGTTTGGTGGAAGGGGCACCGCACACGGCTAAGGAACGATCTCAATGATCAACTTGTGTGTCATGGGGTGCCCCTGCCCCTGTATATAAAGGAGGGAAGGGAGGGGCTGGCCGGCCAAGGAGAGGTGCGCCAGGTGTCCTACTCCTACTAGGAGTAGGATTCCCCCAAATCCTAGTCCAACTAGGTTTCCCAAGTGGGAAGAGAGAGAGAGAGAGCGCCCCTTCTCCTAGTCCTAATAGGACTAGGGAAGGGGAAGGTCTGCCAGCACTATGGCCCCCTTCTCTTTCCCACTAAGGCCCATCAAGGCCCATTGACCCCCGGGAGGTTCCAGTAACCCCGGTACTCGGTAAAATTCCCAATTTCACCCGGAGTGATTCCGAGTCAAACATAGGCTTCCAATATATCAATCTTTATGTCTCGACCATTTCGAGACTCCTCGTCATGTCCGTGATCTCATCGGGACTCGAACAACCTTGGTACATCAATATCATATAAACTCATAATAAGCATCATCGAAGCGTTAAGCGTGCGGACCCTACGGGTTCGAGAACTATGTAGACATGACCGAGACACCTCTCGGTCAATAACCAATAGCGGGACCTGGATGCCCATATTGGCTCCTACATATTCTACGAAGATCTTTATCGGTCGAGACCGCATAACAACATACGTTGTTCCCTTTGTCATCGGTATGTTACTTGCCCGAGATTCGATCGTCGGTATCCAATACCTAGTTCAATCTCGTTCTTGGCAAGTCTCTTTTCTCGTTCCGTAATACATCATCTCACAACTAACACATTTAGTTGTAATGCTTGCAAGGCTTATGTGATGTGCATTACCGAGAGGGCCGGAGATACCTCTCCGACAATCGGAGTGACAAATCCTAATCTCGAAATATGCCAACCCAACATGTACCTTGGAGACACCTGTAATGTACCTTTATAATCACCCGATTCGTTGTGACGTTTGGTAGCACCCAAAGTGTTCCTCGGGCAAGCAGGAGTTGCATAATCTCATAGTCATAGGAACATGTATAAGTCATGAAGAAAAGCACTAGCAACAAACTATACGATCAGGTGCTATGCTAATGGAATGGGTCATGTCAATCAGATCATTCAACCAATGATGTGATCCCGTTAATCAAATAACAACTCCTTGTTCATGGTTAGGAAACATAACCATCTTTGATTAACGAGCTAGTCAAGTAGAGGCATACTAGTGACACTCTGTAGGTTTATGTATTCACACATGTATTATGTTTCCGGTTAATACAATTCTAGCATGAATAATAAACATTTATCATGATATAAGGAAATAAATAATAACATTATTATTGCCTCTAGGGCATATTTCCTTCAGTAACACCATCTGATCCGGCTCAGCAAAGCCTTTTCCTGTAAACGGTTTTTTATCATTGCCTTTGCTTCCATATGGTTTTTATACCAATCATTTGATTTTTGTTTGCCTTCTTAAAACCGACAAACCTCTTTAAACCGGATTCAAGTTGTCCGAATTCGGTCCATTTTTAACCCGACGATTTTGTTCCGGTTTGAATTTTCTGTTAACATCCTATTATGGAGTAACAGGGGGCTTATAATGCCCGACACGGTTTATACGGTAAACCGGCATTTTGAGCACAGGAGTTATTTTCTCCTTTGCAGGTAATGGTTTCTAAACCTCCACCTCAAGATTGGCTAAAGCCAACTGCATGCCCGATTTGGCGGTATTTTTATATCATAACGTTTGATCATATACATCCCTATTTTCTTATATAAATATATGGGCGTCACAAGCATTTGGCGACACAAGCCGCCGTGGCGGGTTAAAGAATTTGTGATTGCGAGCAAAATAAGTTGAGGTTCATCACTCCACGAGATCGCACCACCATGCAAAAGGTTACTGATCGAGGTTGTAAAGGCATTGTTCAAAACAAAGTGCTGACTATCCTATTACAAAGCCTTTTAAGGCCCGATGTTTCATGTGGTGTTATGCCTTGAAGCTTTGGAGGCGTTGCCCGGCTTGACGGATTACGCTTCTTCGCCGGGTTGACGTGAGGTAGAGGGGGCGCCTGGCGTCGGTTCAACTTCTTCTTCTTCCTCACCCAAAGCCCGGAAGTCATTGGTAGACCAGTCAATCCGGGTTAAGGCCTGAAAGACAGCTTCTTCACTTATCAGCTCAGCCGGATCAACGTCAGGGGCGTAAGTGTGCTTACGGATTGGAGGAACAAGGCTCTGCACTTCAGGGATGACAAACTCCACCCGCTTGTTGTTTGCGTCATAAAAGATCGGTGAACCGCCAGTTGGCTTCAGCTGCCAGTTGACTCGCCAATGGACGCATTTCCTTTGTTATCCGCTTCAGGGCGTCGTTATCAAAGGCTTCACCGTTCTCTTGAGCGCTGGGGAAACCTTTGGCTATATCAGCCGGATCAAGATCTGCTATCACGCTTTGCGCGAGTCGAAACTAGTAGGGTGCCAGCGGACGCGGATCGCTTTAACTCTTCAAGCTGCCCCGGAATCATGGACAGCCGGTCCAGTGTTTCTCTAATCAGGGAGGGCGCCGTGTTGTCGTATGATGTAGCACATATGACTCGCTGGGCGCCGGTATACAGTTGCTCAATCAGGGTGTAATAAGCCTTGAGCTTCTTCCGCACGTCAGAGCCCAGATGAGCAATACGTTTGCCTGCACCAGGTTCAGACAGCTCAAGTTAAACCGGCGGCAATATTAAAACAGGTGTATTTCAGTGCAAATTTTCTTACCAAAGATGGCATAGGTCATGGCATGAACTTGGCGCTTCAGTCTGGTAAGCTCTTCGGTCACCGGTTTCAGAGCTGATTCGGCATCTTCTGCCCGTTTTGTCAAACCGGCTTTCTCGGTGTCCCATTTGGCCCGCTCGGACGCATATCCTTCCTTCAGCTGTTCCATAGCGGCCAAGGCAGTTCTCAATTCATCCTTGGCCTTGGTGGTCTCGGCTTGTTGAGTTTCCAAGCTGGCACGAAGGTCCTTGAGTTGCACGGTTTGCTGGTACATCTCATTCTGATAACAAAAGAAGCATGTTAGTTGTGTTATTATAAAGTCCCACGCTCAATACAAGTATTCAACTTGGCACTTGGGGCTAATGGCTAATTGATCTCAGTTCGGTATAGAATACGAAATTAAGTCCGGTTTAACTATGACAAGTTAAACCGAGCCTTGAGGGCTACTCTGATCTGCAGTTCAAGGTGTATAGTTGTTTCTGAAGTTAAGTGCCGCTTTGACTATGACAAGTTAAACCGACCCTTGGGGGCGATTGCGCAGCAAAAGTACAAGACAGGCTTAAATCCCTACCTCATAGCGGTCCTTCATGCGATTTACCAGACCGGCTTCAAGATCACGGCTTGTGTAGAGCCGGTTGTAAAGCCGAGTGAAGTTCTTGGCAGAAAAATTGTCGTAGCCGACAGATCAGTTTTCCCTTGTCTTTACCCATGGTGGCAGACTCTCCCTTGGTGCTTGTGTCTTGTTAAAGTGACGGTTGGCTAGGGCAGTATAGCGATGCTGTCACAATAACATCATCATTCTTGGCCGGGCTGGCCGGATCGGCGGTCTTCTTGGGGCTTGGTGCCTTCATGCTCTGGCTCGGCGGTTCAATAGTTATGACCTGCTCTGCGGTCGGACTCGGTGGAGCAGGATGCGAGGTTTCCACTTGATCCCCCGGTTCAGTTTCTGGCGGATCAGCAATATCGTCTCGGTACAACTCGCCAGAGCTATTCTTAGCGACTTCAGGATTTTCGTGGGCCTGTTCTGGGGTCTTTTCCGGATCAACATCCACAGTAGGGTCAAGGGTTTTTGCTTTCTTACTCAAGCGAGCCTTGGTGCTGCAATATTCAGAATTGAATTAAGACAAATTGGCCAAAGCAATGGTAAACCGAATTGACGGGACAGCAGTTGCGTACCCTGCAGCAACTTTAAGCGGTGGCGATTCGCGTGGTTGATGAACCGCCGGACGAGTTGGAAGAGGCCACGATAATTGGTCAGATGGGTTGAGAGGACATCGTAAGAAACCTTTTAAGGGATAACGCCGGAGAACAATTCACCTCGGGCGACTTCCGGGTTGGTGTGTCTGGTAAACCGGATGAGGTAATCCGTTGGCCACTGTGCCGGGTCGTGCGGCGCTCTTGAGCCTGCTGCGTCTTCAAGGAAAGATTTGGATTCAAGTAAGCAAATGAAGGATATTTTTTCACTTTCCGGACGGCACGACGAATTCTTTTAACCGGCGCAAGATCGGATTCGGAAGAAAGAAGGATTACCTCAACAGGGTCGGAATGACTGGCTTCAGCATCATCCTGGGAGGTGAAATTGTCAGTAAAAGGAACACAAAGCGGAAAGCCGGTTTACGGCAACTCCCCCGTAAGAATATCAAATTTTACCTCAGCTTCCGATTCTTCGTCCTCCGGCGGATCAGAGGACTCGGCGGCTTTTTTCTTGCCTGCTTTCTTGGTGGCTTTGGACTTTCGTGGCGCGCGAACCGGTTTAATACGTTTCGAAGGAGCTGTCACCGAGAAGTAACAAGGATTAATGCATATCAACAAAGTATTAAGGACCCAAACGGTGAGTAGAGATTTACGCGGCGGTTTGTTGGCAACACAGAATGGAGCCAACCGGTTAGGCTGCTGACAGAGATCGGTTCATCAAGCATCTTCTTTACAATCTCTGTGACCTCAAGTTCGGTTATGGGCAGCTCGTGACGTCTTTGAGGGTCTTTGAGGCTGCCGGTGTACTCATGCATCAATCCGGGCCGACGGCTTAGTGGCAAGACGCCCCAAGAAACCCAACACCGCACAAGGTCCACGCCGGTTAAGCCATTGGCCATTAGAGCCCGGAGTTTGATTATTTGAGGTGCGAAGTTCTTCCGTTCCGCGGCGGTTAAGCGTGAAGGCAGTGGATGCTGGTTGTTGAGCGGTGAGGACGATAACCCGCAAGGGGTTCTCATTGGCGGGAGCAGTGTTCGGCGGTAGAACCAGGTTTGGTTCAATCCTTTGGATGGCTGTGATGTTTGGCGTGAGGAAAATCCACTTCCTTCCTCTTCGGATTGAGGCGCCGCCTAGCTCGTGTTGGGACCGTCGAGAAAATTGATGCAGCGGTTCAAGTGGAAAAATCCGGAACAGCTCCACAGATGGTTCTTCACGAAGATAGACTTCGCAGAAGACTTGAAAGTTCCATATGTTTGACACAGAGTTCGGGCCGATATCCTGCGGATGGAGTTTCAAACTTGCAAGGGCGCCCGGAAATTTTTGAACCGGCGGGCAGAATCCCGGTCTAAGTGCTGCATAAACACAATTACTTCTCCCTCTAGTGGCTCGGGAGGAAACTCGCCATCCGGAACACGCCGATGGAGGATATTTTGGAGACAAACCGCCGGTGGTGACATAGCCGTTGAGTTGCGTTTGATGATTTTGGACGGACCCAATTGCAAGCTGAGAATTGAGGAGCCATTCGGAAGACTAAGCTGTGAAAGAAAAGAAAAAGCGGTTCACCATTAAGCGGTTCAGGCATATCATACATTGTTAAACGGCGATTCAGCAGCGGCTTCCAATTCGGTTTAGCGAGGACTAATGGAGTGACGGATTAGCTATCAAAAGTTAAACCGCCGAATAAGGCAGAGCTGAAAAATCTACTAAGTATGGACAAAAACAGTTTTCACATGCGAGGGGAAGTAATCGAGATCTACCAAAGCTCTAGTAAGAAAAACTTTACGACCCATGCAAACCTCATAAAGAGCAGGAGGGTTCGGGTATTCTACACTCGAGGATCTGAACAAAAGGAAAGGTGCATAAGGAGTTAATTGGACGGTGGGGCAGCCACCTGCACAGGATGTACGGTACGGCCGAGTCGTACGGCCATGGCGGAGCAGGCATGAAGAACTGATATGAGCACCGATGAACTATGAGATGAACAGGGTTTCCAGATGGGATCTAGGGCTTGAGAGGAACCTTACCGACGGCGAAACGCGGAGGAGCGCGAACACTCGACACGATCAGGTTGATGCAGCGCCCGGCGTTGAGGCGTCGTCGAAGGTCGGGCGCGACGGCGGAGCTTCGAGGCTGGAGCGTCGCGAGGAAGGAGAAGAGCGAAGAAGAAGAAGAGAAAGGCGACCGGTCTATTTATAAGGGACGGAGCAATCAACGGGCGCGAGAATCGAGGAGTCAAAAGTGGCGGACGGTGCAGCGGCCGCCTCGATTTCCGGGATAGCATTAAATGAAGGGAATCTTACCGTTTGGATTTCTTTATTAAAGATGACGTCAGGGTGCCCTGACACGGAGATCGGAGGATGACGTCACGGCGGTTCAAGCGGATGGCGGTTTACAAAATATGAAAGGAGATCAAGAGTTTTCTGAAGATGTTGAAGATTAACCTGAACCAGTTCAAGTCAATCTGGGGCCTAATGTTGGGGATACAACTATCGAGTGTGAACCGCCGAGGGGCCGGTTTACCTAAATCCATAATCCAGGCCCACGGAGGAGGCCCGAGCCCGAAGCGACTTAAGGTCCATTTATGTAAACCGCCTTAGTGTTGTAACTTGTGTTGTAAGACAAGAGAGAAGAGACCGAGCGGACACTTGTATGAGCGGATCGGGACTCAGAGACCGGCGTCAAGGCCAACGTGTATATAAGGGACGACCGGTGGCGGTTTAAGGACAGGGAATTCGAGGCTAAGGCAAAGCTATTGCTCCCTAGTCGCCGAAATCACATCAATCCCATCACAACTGGACGTAGGCTTTTACCTTCATCGAAGGGGCCGAACCAGTATAACTCCCGTGTCTTGTGTCCGCTTTAACCCCTCTAGGTTAACCCGTGCGATGGCCCTACGACTAAGTCCTTTCACGAGGACAACTACCGTGACAATTCCACGACAGAGGTGAAGGAGAGTACCTCGTCTGTCCAAGTGGAAGCTTCTACTTCACGACAAGGTGAACCAAGAGTTGATACGGAAGCATCCACAAGTGGAACACACCAAGATGAAGAAAACGAGGAAGAACATCATGAACATCAACAACCTCCTTCTCCACCACGACAAGAAAACGACAACGCCAACAATGAAGAAGATCAAGAAGAAGAAGAAGAACAAGATGAAGAAGATGTTCAACCGAGACCCAAGCAAAAGCTTTCACGAGTTCGAGAAAGAATTGCTAAAGACCATCCCATCGAGAAGATCTACAATGATATTCAAACCGGGAGAATCACTCGCTCTAAAACTCGTTTAGCTAACTTTTGTGAATACTATTCTTTCATCTCTAGCATTGAACCTATGAAGGTCGAAGAAGCATTGGAAGATCCGGATTGGATAAATGCTATGCATGAAGAGCTACACAACTTTGAGAGAAACCAAGTTTAGACATTGGTTGAGAAGCCCGGCAACAACCACAACATCATCGGTACCAAATGGGTGTTTCGCAACAAGCAAGATGAAGATGGACAAGTAGTTCGCAACAAAGCACGTCTCGTCGCTCAAGGCTACACACAAGTCGAAGGTATGGACCATGGTGAGACGTATGCTCCCGTTGCTAGACTTGAGTCCATTCGCATCTTACTTGCCTATGCTAATCACCATGATATCACCTTGTACCAAATGGACATTAAAAGTGCATTTCTAAATGGTGAAATAGAGGAGGAAGTTTATGTTAAACTAGCTCCCGGCTTTGTCAATCCTAAGAAACCAAATCATGTTTACAAACTTCACAAAGCCCTTTATGGTCTTAAACAAGCTCCTAGAGCTTGGTATAAATGCTTGACCAAGTTTCTTCTTGAAAAGGGATTTGAAATTGGGAAAATTGATTCCACAATTTTTACTAAAAGGGTTAATGGAGAATTATTTGTATGCCAAATTTATGTTGATGATATCATATTTGGATCAACTAACCCTCATTTTAGTGAGAAGTTTGGAAAGCTAATGTCGGAGAAGTTTGAGATGTCAATGATGAGTGAACTCAAATTCTTTCTTGGGTTGCAAATTAAGCAAACTAAGGAAGGTACTTTTGTCTCTCAAACGAAGTACACTAAGGACTTATTCAAGAAGTTCAATATACAAGAGTGCAAAGGTATGTCTACACCCATGCCTACTAGTGGACATCTTGATTTGACCAAAGATGGTAAACCAATTGACCAAAAGGTTTATCGCTCTATGATTGGATCATTGTTATACCTATGTGCTTCACGTCCCGACATTATGCTAAGTGTGTGCATGTGTGCAAGATATCAAGTTGCTCCCAAGGAATGTCATCTTAAGGCCGTAAAAAGGATAGTGAGATACTTAATTCATACACCAAATTTTGGCATTTGGTATCCTATGAGGGCCTCTTTCGATCTTGTTGGCTACTCCGACTCGTACTATGCTGGAGACAAGGTTGATAGAAAGTCCACTTCGGGTACTTGTCAATTTTCTTGGTAGATCTCTTGTGTCTTGGTCCTCCAAGAAACAAAACTCGGTATCCTTATCTACAGTCGAAGCGGAATACATTGCCGCTGGTTCATGTTGTGCTCAATTACTTTGGATGACCCAAACTCTTAAAGATTATGGGATATATGTGAAACATGTTCCATTGCTTTGTGACAATGAAAGTGCTATCAAAATTGGTCATAATCCCGTACAACATTCTTGAACTAAGCATATTGAAGTTCGTCATCATTTCATTCGAGATCATGTTGCTAAGGGTGACATTAATCTTAAGCATGTTCGCACCGAAAAGCAATTAGCGGATATATTTACTAAACCTTTGATGAGAAAGTGTTTTGCAGGTTGAGAGGAGAATTGAACATCATTGATGCTTCAAACTTGGTGTAGAAACTCCATTGGATACCTGCAAGACATGAGCTTACGACTAATCCATAATATCTCTCTTATAATGAAAATATTATATCTTGGATATATTTGCATCTTGCATGTTATCTAACCCATGTAGGTACTTGGTTCAAACAAATTCCATGATATTGTAATCTACTCACATCTTGAGCAATCTCTACATCACCAAGTCTCTACACTATGGTGGTTGAATACAAGGAAGCACGGAATCATTCAAACATATCCTTTTGACAAACTCTATGTTGAGCTTCATGATTATCATTTTTGGATACACAAGTGCTACTCCTTGCAAGAACTAACTGTAACGCCCTCGATGCGGCTATATCTCCCACGTGTCGAGGAACGACTTAGAGGCATAACCGCATTGAAAGCAATGTCGCAAGTGAGGTAATCTTCACACAACCCATGTAATACATAAGGGAAAGAGATACATAGTTGGCTTACAGTCGCCACTTCACACAATACATAAATAAACATCCATCATTGAGTACACTCAAGGTCCGACTACGGAACCAAAATAAAAGAAGATACCCCAAATGCTACACGATCCCGATCGTCCCAACTGGCTCCACTCTGATCATCGGGAAAAGACACATAGTAACGACCACGTTCCTCGTCGAACTCCCACTTGAGCTCGGTTCGTCACCTGCACCGCATCGTCGGAACACGCAACTGTTTTGGTAGAATCTGTGAGTCACGGGACTCAGCAATCTCACACCCGCGAGATCAAGACTATTTAAGCTTATAGGAAGGACATAGTTGTAAGGTGGAGCTGCAGCAAGCGACTAGCATATATGGTGGCTACATACGCAAAAGAGAGCGAGAAGAGGAGCAAAGCACGGTCGTGAAGCTAGTAGCGATCAAGAAGTGATCCTGAACTACTTACGTTAAACATAACTCCAACACCGTGTTCACTTCCCGGACTCCGCCGAGAAGAGACCATCACAGATACACACGCGGTTGATGTGTATTTTATTTGAGGTCAACTTCGGTTTTCTACAACGGACATTAACAAATTCCCATCTGCCTCATAACGCGGGCACGGCTTTGAAAGATAATACCTGCAGGGTGTCCCAACAGCCCATTATAAGCTCTCACGGTCAACGAAGGATATTCCTTCTACCGGAAGACCCGATCAATCTCGAATCCCGGACTACAAGACATTTCGACAAGAATAAAACAAGACCAGCAAAGCCGCCCGATTGTGCCGACAAATCCCGATAGGAGCTGCACATATCTCGTTCTCGTGGCACATCCGGATGAACACTACGTGACGGCAACCGAAGATGCCCCAAGTTGCCTCAGGTGGCACCGCAGTGGCTCTAGTTTGTACCAACGCTCAGAGGAGCATTGGCCCGGGGTTAAATAAAGATGACCCTCGGGCTCGCGAAAACCGGGGAAAAAGGCTTAGGTGGCAAATGGTAAAACCAAAGTTGGGCCTTCTTTGGAGGAGTCTTATTCAAAGCGAACTGTCAAGGGGTCCCATAAATCACCCAACCGTGTAAGGAACGCGAAATCAAGGAACATAACACGGTATGACGGAAACTAGGGTGGCAAGAGTGGAACAAAACACCGGGCATAAGGCCGAGCCTTCCACCCTTTACCAAGTATATAGATGCATTAATTATAGTAGATATATATTGTGATATCCCCAACAAGTAAACATGTTCCAATAAGGAACAACATCTCCATGTTCAACAAGGAACAAACTTCACTTCACCGCAACTAGCAGCGCTATAAGAGGGCTGAGCAAAGCGGTAACATAGCCAAACAACGGTTTGCTAGGAAAGGATGGTTAGGGCTGACATGGCAATATGGGTGGCATGATAAGCAAGTGGTAGGCATCATAGCATAGGCATAGCAAAAGAGCGAGCAACTAGCATAGCAAAGATAGAAGTGATTTCGAGGGTATGGTCATCTTGCCTGCAATGTTCTCAGAGTTGTCGAAAGCTTGATCCTCGTAAGCGTTCTCAACAGGTTCCTCGTCCATGTACTCGTCTCCCGGCTCTACCCAAAGCAAGAACACAAACAAAGGAACCACAATAAATCACGGTGCAATGCACAAGCAACATGATGCAAAACATGGCATGATATGCGAGATGTGATATGCAATGCGTATCGCGCTCGGAAGGAAAATGATGAACCAGGCATCAACTTGGCAAACCAAGTATGCCGCTGGAAAGATGAGATGATTTGGTTGAAATCGATATAAAGATCACCGAATCGGATGCACGGTTTGCAAATGACAAGCAAAACAAGAATGGCACAAATCTGCCATTAACAACATGATACCACTTAGCAAGCAACAAGAAATTAAGCTACTGCACCCAAACGTACCAACAAAGTATATGGCAGTGATCTACTCAAGATGCTTGACAAAAGATGAACACTGAGCTACGGCTAAATCACATCATAACAGCTTCAAACAAGCATGGCAAAAGTGCACAAAATATCGAAATTTGGACATGGCAAAAACAGCATCGGTAGCAATGTTCAGAGCAAGAAAACTACATGCTACAGGAACTTATAATAGCAAAACAAGGCATGGCATGAATCTACTCAAAGCATAGAACAAAAGTCCCTTACTGACCATAAGCCAAAAGGATCAGAAAATATAGTAACACCCATGTCAATAGCGCAAGTTTAGTTAACAGATTCAGCAACATGGCATGTCAAAACTGATAACAAGTAGGCATGTTTAAGAGCTCGATGCACTCACTACAGAGCCTTTCATGATAAACTAAGCATACATACATCAAGAAGACATGGCATAGAAGACATACATGGCAAGAACAACATCATAGCATACACGGATCAACCACAACAACCTTGGCAAAATTGAATAACATGTAAACAATCTGCCAGAAACATTTGATAGCAAAAGTAGAGCTCGATTGACTCAAGCTATGGCACTCCATAATTGCAAACAAAGGCATGGATGGATAGAGCATAACCATATGTTCAAAACATCCTTACTGAAGTATCTCAAAATATGCATGGATCTCTCGGTAGCATCAAGTTAACATGGCATCAAAATATCAAGAAACAGAGCTGAAAACAGCAACATCAGGACACCTACTTTGCATGCTTGTGCTAGTCACCACATAGATCACAAAAATACATGGCATACACCCTGGAAAGATGGCATGGCATATTACAAAACACATGTAGGACTCAAATTCATAGGGTGCACACATCAATCATAGCAAAAATAACAAAAGTGCATGTTACTGTTAAGAAACAGAAACTAACATCACATAGCCCTCTTCCAACAGCATTCCGGGCATCAAGATGAGCTCAAATGAAAATGATGCAATGAGATGAAATGATCTACCCTTCGAGACGAGCATTTTGACATATTTCACGCACGAAACGGAGCTATGGGTGCAGAGTTATGATGCGTTGAAAATGCCATTAAATAATCACCGGATGAAAAACTTAGACGAAAATTTGAGGGGGAGAAAGTCAACCATGGCGGATCTCAGATCGGCCGGATCCCGAGCCATGGCTCACGGAGGAGGGAGGGAGGGCCGGCCCGGAGGGGAGTCGAGGCGGGGCCGGCGGGGTGAGGCGCCCGGCGACGAGGAGGAAGGCGGCATGGCGGCAGCGGCGGGCGGCAGGGCCGGCAGGGGATGGGCCCGGGGTGGCGGCATGTGCGAAGCGCGTGGCGGCGGGGGGCGGCGCAGGCATGGCGGGCATGGCGGGCGGGCCGGGCGTGGGCGGCGGCGACACGTGTGGTGCTGTTCGTTCGTCCGGCCAAGTGGGCGGACGTGTCCGGCTCGCCGGACGTGTCCCGCGGCGCGAGGGGGAATTTCGCTAGGTTAGGTGGAATTGATCCGGATTTGGTAGGGGTGTTTAAATAGGCATAGAGGGAGCTAGGAGAGTCCAAATGAGGTGTAGTTTTCGCCACACGATCGTGATCGAACGACGGAGAGCATGGAAGTGACTTAGATGGGTTATTGGCCTGTTTTGAAGGGGTGTTGGGCTGCAACTTAAAAGAGGCCTTTGCGAGAGTGCAGTTAACCGTTGGAGTACCAAACGAGCTCCAAATGACCGAAACTTGACCGGTGGTCTACGGTGGTATACCAAGGCCACTTGACAAACCTCGGTCCATTCCGAGAAGGTTTAGTACCGCTCACGGAAAAGCGTAAAAGGGGCGCCGGGGAGATAGGAGTGCGGATTGCAAAATGGACAACGGGAAAAATGCTCGGAATCATGAGACGAACACGTATGCAAATGCGATGCACATGATGACATGATATAAAATGCATGACATGGACAAAATGCAAAATGAAGAAAAACCCAACCACGGAGGGAATATCATATCACAATGCCGAAAATGGCAAGAGTTGGAGTTACAAATATGGAAAGTTACTTCCGGGGTGTTACAACACTCCACCACTACAAGAGGATCTCGTCCCGAGATCTAGGACTGAAAGAACTCCGGATATTCGGAAGGGAGGTGATCCTCGCGCTCCCAGGTGGCTTCTCGGTCGGAATGGTGTGACCACTTCACTTTCAGGAATTTGATTGACTTGTTGCGAGTCTTGCGCTCGGTTTCTTCAAGAATAGCAACGGGGTGCTCATGATAAGAGAGATCTTCTTGAAGGTCAATTTCTTCGAAGTTGATAGTGCGTTCAGGAGTCTTGAAGCACTTGCGAAGCTGTGACACGTGAAACACATCATGCACGTTCGCGAAGTTGGATGGAAGCTCAAGTTGATAGGCGAGATCGCCTCTTTTGCCAATGATCTTGAAAGGACCCACGTATCTAGGGGCAAGCTTCCCTTTGATACCGAGCGGACGAGTGCCTTTCATTGGAGGCGGAGGTAGACATGGTCTCCGATTTCAAAAGCCACATCACGGTGCTTATCATCATAATAGCTCTTCTGCGCGATTGCGCGGCTTTGAGATTCTCACGAATGACTTTGCACATTTCTTCTGCTTCTGTGATCAAGTCATTGCCAAGAAGTTGGCGTTCACTGTCTCGGACCAATTGAGAGGAGTACGGCACTTTTCGCCATAGAGAATTTCGAATGGGGCCTTGCCGAACTCGCTTGGAAGCTGTTGTTGTAGGAGAACTTCGGCATATGGAAGACAATCTTCCCACTTCATACCGAAGGAAATGACACAAGCCCCGAGCATATCTTCAAGGATTTGATTGACTCGCTCAACTTGGCCACTTGTTTGAGGATGGAAAGCTGTGCTGAAACGAATGTTGGTGCCCATGGCCTTCGAAAAGAATCCCAAAACTTGGAGGTAAAGATGCTGCCACGGTGCGAAGAGATCACTTGTGGAATGCCGTGCAAGGAGACAATCTCGAGGTGTATAGCTCGCCAACCGAGCTGCTGTGATAGATTCTTTGATAGGAAGAAAATGAGCCACTTTAGTAAGCTTGTCAATGACAACGAAGATAGCATCATTTCCACGCTTGGACTTTGGAAATCCAGTCACGAAGTCCATTTCAATATGATCAAACTTCCATTCGGAATAGCAAGAGGTTGGAGGAGACCAGCTGGTCTTTGGTGTTACGCTTTCACTCTTCTGCAGACATCACATTCATTCATGAATTGAGCAATTTCTCGCTTCATTCGAGTCCACCAATATGACTGCTTGAGGTCTGGTACATCTTCGTACTTCCGGGATGAATGGATAGAAGCGAATTGTGAGCCTCGTTCATAATGACTTTTCTCGAGATCACCCTTAGGAACCACAATCCGGTCCTCAAGAAAAGAGTATCTTTGTCATCAACGTGGAAGCACTTGTATTTGGAAATGCCCTTGTCGATACCACGTTTCACCTTTTTCACCATGGTATCCGAAGTTGAGCCTCACGAATCTGATCTTCCAAAGTAGGAGAAACTATGAGGTTGGCAAGAAAGCCTTGAGGAACAACTTGAAGATTCAGCTATGGAAAGCTTCACAAAGATCCGGCTGGAAGGGCTTGAGGATTAAACTGTTGCGATAAGCTTTCTGCTCAAAGCATCTGCAATGACATTGGCCTTGCCGGAGTATATTCAATACTTGGGTTGTACTCTTGAATCATTTCGACCCATCGAGTCTGCCTGAGGTTGAGGTTGGGTTGAGTGAAGATATACTTGAGACTCTTGTGATCGGTGAAAATGTCCACTTTCCTTCCCAACAAGAGATGCCTCCACGTTATTAATGCATGGACAACTGCCGCCAACTCAAGATCGTGAGTGGGGTAGTTCTTTTCATTGGGCTTCAACTGGCGAGAGGTATAGCCACAACTCTCTTCTCTTGCATTAACCCAACACCGAGACCTTGAAGAGAAGCATCACAGAAAACTTGAATGGCTTGGATTCATCGGGAGGAGTCAAGGCAGGGAGCTGTGACGAGTTTCTCTTTGAGGGTATTGAAAGCAACGTCACACTCGGGAGACCGGACATACTTCACATGCTTCTGGAGGAGGTTGGAAAGAGGCTTTGCAATCTTGGAGAAATTCTCAACGAATCTTCGGCAATAGCTTGCAAGACCAAGAAAACTGCGGAGCTGCTTGACATTCTGAGGAGGTTCCCAATTCACAACTGCGGACACCTTCTCGGGATTAACAGCGATGCCCTTGGCGGAGATGATATGACCAAGATAAAGCACTTCATCAAGCCAAAATTCACATTTGGAAAACTTTGCATAGAATTGATGCTCTCGAGCTTGTCTAGCACCAATCGCAAATGTTTGGCATGATCCTTCTTATTCTTGGAGAAGACCAAAATATCATCAAGATAGACCAAGGCGAATTCATTGGTGTAGGGGTTGAATATGAAGTTCATCATCCGAGAGAATGTTGGAGGAGCATTGACAAGGCGAAACACATGACAGTATATTCATAAGAACCAAAGCTTGTTCGAATCTGTCTTGGGAATATCTTGTTCACGAATGCGAATCTGATGATACCCCATCTGAAGGTCAAGCTTGGAGAACACTTTAGCACCTTTGAGTTGCTCGAAAAGCTCATTGATGTTGGGAAGTGGATACTTGTTCTTGATTGTCTTCTTATTCAATGGACGGTAATCGACACAAATTCGGTCCGTGCCATCCTTCTTACGGACAAAAGAACACCACAACCCCAAGGAGATGAACTCGGTCCGATCAAACCCAGACGCTCTTGTTCATCGAGCTGCTTCTTCAATTCCTTCAGCTCATTAGGTCCAAGCTTGTATGGGCGCTTGCAAGCGGGTTCGATGCGGGCTCAAGATCGATAACGAACTCAAGCGCCGATGAGGAGGCATACTCGAAGCTCTTCGGAAAGACATCTTGGTACTCACAAGCGATGGAATCGAGAGATAGCATCCAATTCGCCCTTCTCATTGAGAGAAAACAACCGAATGGTTTCATCACGAAGCGGCATAGATGATCACATCATTAGAAGAGTGAGTCAATTGAATTTCCAGCAGCACAATCAAGCTGAGCTTTGTCCGAGAAAGCCGATCCATTCCGAGAATAAGATCAATATCCGAGTCACCAAGAACCATTGGTTTAGCCAGAAATCTATAGTCGCCCATCTTGATAGAAACATCCGAGCCATCATTTTGTATTCATGAACAAACCCGAGAGGAAACCGCTATCGGCTTAGGCAGATCGACAAGTATGCAAATTGTTCATGGATGCAAAAGGTCTTGATATGAAAGAAATAGATGCACCAGTATAAAATAAGACTTTTGCAGGAATATCATTAACTCAGAGATTACCCATTATCACATCAGAAGATTCCTCTGCTTGAGCTGCATTCATCATGTTGACCTTGGCAGACTTGGGATTATGCTTGACCACTGCATTGCTTGAAGATTTCACAGAGGAGGAGGCGGAAGGCCCTTTGGTTGAAGCATTTGTTAGCATAGTGACCTTTCACGACATTTGTTGCAAGTCACCTCGAGAGCGGACGGTGGTAAGGAGCACTTGACCTTGGAGCTTGAGAATTAGACTTTTTACGATAGCTTTGGGTTGGGTGGGTGGGAAGATCCACGCCACCTGAGTTCTTCTGGCGATAAGGCTGACGGAACGGAGGAGGAGGAAGGTAGAACTTCGCTGCTTAGCTGCCACTTGAGAGGAAGAAGAAGACTGAACTGCATCCCGATTCTCTTCTTAGAAGCCTCACATTTGAGCTGGGCAGCTTCTTGCTTGATGCCATGTTGTAGAATTCATCATACTTTTACGGCTCAAAAGCACAAGAGCTAATTGCAGATCTTCTCTCAGACCACCTCTGAATTGATAGATCATACTCTTTTCATCGTGGACGTCTTGCTTAGCAAAGCGAGCGAGTTTCGAACTGGATATTGTATTGATACACAGACATGTTGCCTTGCTTGAGATTGCGGAACTCCTCACGCTTGCTCTCAACAACACTTTTCGAATGTGGTGAGCTCGAAATCTCGGCGGAACTCATCCTGTAATGACACGACCTCCTTTGGAATCTTTGTATTGCTGGTACCACTCGGCAGCTTGATCCTTGAGTTGAAACGATGCAAACTTGACAAAGTCCTCGGTCGACATTGCTACATTCAAAATGCTTGCAGATGTCCACAAGCCAATCGTCGGCGTCTGTGGCCTCGACACGTAAACCGAAAGACTTCGCTGATTAGCGAGGAACCGACCGAGAGTAGCAAAGTGCGGCTGGTTGTTGCCTTGACCTTGATTTCCTTGATTGCCTTGCCCTTGAGTACGCTCTTGCAAGAGCTGCAAAATCATCGAGCATTGGCATTGGTGGCTGCCATGATAGCTTGCCAGCCTCCGGAGGCGGAGGTGGAGGTGGAGGTTCGATGATTCCCATCATCACGATCCGGATTCGACGCGTTGGCGGAGCCATCTGAAGAGGGTGACATCCGTTAGCACTTTGATAGACAAATAGACAAGTTGAATCAACGGATAGAAATTGCAACATATAGTCTTCACAATAAACATTGAACAAGAATGAGCGAATGAATTCAAAGTTAACATCACATGTCCATTAAGGTGAGAAGCCACTTGATTAAGGGTTGATGAAAAAATAACAAGGTACATTTGGAACAAATAAGTGGTAAGGATTACCCAATCACGAACCAAATATCTGCGGAAGAAATGCTAGGAGCTACTTGAATCCCACCTATAAACTCCGAAACTTTACGGTTATGCAATCTGGTGTTGGGGATACAGGGACACAAAATATATCACCCAAACTAACAATACCTAGATCCATTGTATCCATCCGTCAACACATAACCAAGAAATCCTCGAAATCGTGTACCTCGACCTTGAAAAGCATCCGTTATACAAGTCATGGCAATACTCGAGCTCGCCCGAGATTGGGTTATCGGGTTATCTCACCAACAACGCACAAAAGAGATTTCGATGTCGGTAAAACTCAGGTATTCCGAATCTGCAGCGATAAAATTGTGGCGACAACACCTCGGAGCTCAACTCCCGGGACACCGCCACAACCCCTAAATGTCGAGGCACCAAGAACAATGTTCTCATCACAAAACCATCGAACGATCCCAAGATACCAGCGTGATCCTAAATTTTTTAGTGAAATTTGAGAAGAGGAGAGTCAAAACTCTCGTCGGGATACCTCACAGAGCGACGAAGGACTGGGAGTAAAAGAATCCTACTCTCCGATATATATAATCCTAAGACTCAAAACATTTTCCATTCTAGACTCAACAACATGACAAACAATCAAGTAGGGGCTCCTAAGTCGGGAAGGCTCGATTACCAACATAGCGCCCTCGATGCGGCTATATCTCCCACGTGTCGAGGCACGACTTAGAGGCATAACCGCATTGAAAGCAATGTCGCAAGTGAGGTAATCTTCACACAACCCATGTAATACATAAGGAAAGAGATACATAGTTGGCTTACGATCGCCACTTCACACAATACATAAATAAACATCCATCATTGAGTACACTCAAGGTCCGACTACGGAACCAAAATAAAAGAAGATACCCCAAATGCTACACAGATCCCGATCGTCCCAACTGGCTCCACTACTGATCATCAGGAAAAGACACATAGTAACGACCACGTTCCTCGTCGAACTCCCACTTGAGCTCGGTTGCGTCACCTGACCGCATCGTCGGAACTGCAACTGTTTTGGTAGAATCTGTGAGTCACGGGACTCAGCAATCTCACACCGCGAGATCAAGACTATTTAAGCTTATAGGAAGGACAGAGTTGTAAGGTGGAGCTGCAGCAAGCGACTAGCATATATGGTGGCTACATACGCAAAAGAGAGCGAGAAGAGGAGCAAAGCACGGTCGTGAAGCTAGTAGCGATCAAGAAGTGATCTGAACTACTTACGTCAAACATAACTCCAACACCGTGTTCACTTCCCGGACTCCCGAGAAGAGACCATCACGGTTACACACGCGTTGATGTGTATTTTATTTGAGGTCAACTTCGGTTTTCTACAACGGACATTAACAAATTCCCATCTGCCTCATAACGCGGGCACGGCTTTGAAAGATAATACCTGCAGGGTGTCCCAACTTAGCCCATTATAAGCTCTCACGGTCAACGAAGGATATTCCTTCTACGGAAGACCCGATCAATCTCGAATCCCGGACTACAAGACATTTCGACAGCAATAAAACAAGACCAGCAAAGCCGCCCGATTGTGCCGACAAATCCCGATAGGAGCTGCACATATCTCGTTCTCGTGGCACATCCGGATGAACACTACGACGGCAACGAAGATGCCCCAAGTTGCCTCGTGGTGGCACCGCAAGTGGCTCTAGTTTGGACCAACGCTCGAGGAGCATTGGCCGGGGGTTAAATAAAGATGACCCTCGGGCTCGCGAAAACCCGGGGAAAAAGGCTTAGGTGGCAAATGGTAAAACCAAAGTTGGGCCTTTTTGGAGGAGTCTTATTCAAAGCGAACTGTCAAGGGGTCCCATAAATCACCCAACCGTAAGGAACGCGAAATCAAGGAACATAACACGGTATGACGGAAACTAGGGTGGCAAGAGTGGAACAAAACACCAGGCATAAGGCCGAGCCTTCCACCCTTTACCAAGTATATAGATTCATTAATTATAGTAGATATATATTGTGATATCCTCAACAAGTAAACATGTTCCAATAAGGAACAACATCTCCATGTTCCAACAAGGAACAAACTTCAGCTTCACCTGCAACTAGCAACGCTATAAGAGGGGCTGAGCAAAGCGGTAACATAGCCAAACAACGGTTTGCTAGGAAAGGATGGTTAGGGGCTGACATGGCAATATGGGTGGCATGATAAGCAAGTGGTAGGCATCGTAGCATAGGCATAGCAAAAGAGCGAGAAACTAGCATAGCAAAGATAGAAGTGATTTCGAGGGTATGGTCATCTTGCCTGCAATGTTCTCAGAGTTGTCGAAAGCTTGATCCTCGTAAGCGTTCTCAACAGGTTCCTCGTCCACGTACTCGTCTCCCGGCTCTACCCAAAGCAAGAACACAAACAAAGGAACCACAATAAATCACGGTGCAATGCACAAGCAACATGATGCAAAACATGGCATGATATGCGAGATGTGATATGCAATGCGTATGCGCGCTCCGGAAGGAAAATGATGAACTAGGCATCAACTTGGCAAACCAAGTATGGCGCTGGAAAGATGAGATGATTTCGGTTGAAATCGATATAAAGATCACCGGAATCGGATGCACGGTTTGCAAATGACAAGCAAAACAAGAATGGCACAAATCTGCCATTAACAGCATGATACCACTTAGCAAGCAACAAGAAATTAAGCTACTGCACCCAAACGTACCAACAAAGTATATGGCAGTGATCTACTCAAGATGCTTGACAAAAGATGAACACTGAGCTACGGCTAAATCACATCATAACAGGTTCAAATAAGCATGGCAAAAGTGCACAAAATATCGAAATTTGGACATGGCAAAAACAGCATCGGTAGCAATGTTCAAAGCAAGAAAACTACATGCTACAGGAACTTATAAAAGCAAAACAAGGCATGGCATGAATCTACTCAAAGCATAGAACAAAAGTCCCTTACTGACCATAAGCCAAAAAGGATCAGAAAATATAGTAACACCCATGTCAATACGCAAGTTTAGTTAATGATTCAGCAACATGGCATGTCAAAACTGATAACAAGTAGGCATGTTTAAGAGCTCGATGCACTCACTACAGAGCCTTTCATGATAAACTAAGCATACATACATCAAGAAGACATGGCATAGAAGACATACATGGCAAGAACAACATCATAGCATATACGGATCAACCACAACAACCTTGGCAAAATTGAATAACATGTAAACAATCTGCCAGAAACATTTGATAGCAAAAGTAGAGCTCGATTGACTCAAGCTATGGCACTCCATAATTGCAAACAAAGGCATGGATGGATAGAGCATAACCATATGTTCAAAACATCCTTACTGAAGTATCTCAAAATATGCATGGATCTCGGTAGCATCAAGTTAACATGGCATCAAAATATCAAGAAAAGCAGTGAAAACAGCAACATCAGGACACCTACTTTGCATGCTTGTGCTAGTCACCACATAGATCACAAAATACATGGCATACACCCCTGGAAAGATGGCATGGCATATTACAAAACACATGTAGGACTCAAATTCATAGGGTGCACACATCAATCATAGCAAAAATAACAAAAGTGCATGTTCTGTTAAGAAACAGAAACTAACATCACATAGCCCTCTTCCAACAGCATTTCGGGCATCAAGATGAGCTCAAATGAAAATGATCTACCCTTCGAGACGAGAATTTTGACATATTACACGCACGAAACGGAGCTACGGGTGCAGAGTTATGATGCGTTGAAAATGCCACGAAATAATCACCGGATGAAAAACTTAGACGAAAATTTGAGGGGGAGAAAGTCAAACATGGCGGCGGATCTCAGATCCGCCGGATCCCGAGCAGCTGGTGGCTCGCGGAGGAGGGAGGAGCGGCCGGCCGGAGGGGAGTCGAGGCGGGGCCGGCGGTGGCGTGAGGCGCCGGCGACGAGGAGGAGGCGCGTGGCGGCCGGCCGGCGGTCAGTAGGGCGCTGGCCAGCATGGCTGGCCGGGCAGAGGGGTTCAGACGTCGCGACGGGCTTCCAGCGTCGGTGGCCTTGGCGGGGCGGGCAGCGCGACACGGTGGCGGCGTGGTTCGTCCGGGCTTGCAAGGCGGACGTGTCCGGCTCGCCGGGACGTGTCCGGCGGCACTGGGGGGAATTTCGCTAGGTTAGGGGGAATTGATCCGGATTTGGGTAGGGGTGTTTAAATAGGCATAGAGGGAGTTAGGAGAGTCCAAATGAGGTGTAGTTTTTACCACACGATCGTGATCGAACGACGGAGAGCATGGAAGTGACTTAGATGGGTTATTGGACTATTTTGAAGGGTGTTGGGCTGCAACTTAAAAGAGGCCTTTGCGAGAGTGCGGTTAACCGTTGGAGTACCAAACGAGCTCCAAATGACCCAAACTTGACCGGTGGTCTACGGTGGTATACCAAGGCCACTTGACAAACCTCGGTCCATTCCGAGAAGGTTTAGTACCGCTCACGGAAAAGCGTAAAAGGGCGCCGGGGAGATAGGAGTGCCGGATTGCAAAACGGACAACGGGAAAAATGCTCGGAATCATGAGACAAACACGTATGCAAATGCGATGCACATGATGACATGATATAAAATGCATGACATGGACAAGTACAAAATGAAGAAAAACCCAACCACGGAGGGAATATTATAACACAATGCCGAAAATGGCAAGAGTTGGAGTTACAAATATGGAAAGTTACTTCCGGGGTGTTACACTAACCCATGTAGGAAGATGGACTCAAATTCCAAGTGGTGCTCCCAACTCTTGATGAGATACATCAACCTTGAGCAACCCACACAAGTTCAACTACATGGTCGACACCACCAACCAAGGTATGTTATTCCATCTTAGAGAAGCTTTACTCCGAGTCATGAGCTAAAGCAACTCGACAAGATGTGAATACATCAAGATGCTTAAACGAAAAATGGTAACCCCATTTTGAGCTTAAACGAAGAGTATGACCTATGATCAAGTGATCTCACTTGACTCCTAAGTCAATATACTCTAACATAGGTGACTTTGTCGCCAACCATCTCTAGATGAAGTTCTCTCGTGTTCTTTTCTGAGTTTTTGCATTTGACTCATGCATATTTGTTTCCCCTTTCAAAAAAAAACTTCATCTAGATTTCTTTCTTTTCTTTTCTGTTGCTCTGCATTTCTTGCATCCAATTCATTGCACATCATTCAGTAAATTCCTTGCAAATCTTTGTGAGATCTTACTAGTCAAGTGAGCTGAGGTGACAAGTGTTTTCTCTGCGATGGACTCGGTTTCACCGATTTGTTGTTTTCGGTCCAACCGAATCCTTTCGGTACAACCGAAGCATACCACTCGGTGCCACCGATTTCCCAACAGGAAAAACAGTTTTCCACTTATTCTGTGTTTCTTCTAAATCCAGCTCCACTCAATGAATCTTGTCCTCTACAAGCATCACAATTTTATCCAGTGCTTTGTGTTGTGACTCAAGGACCAAACCCATTCACAACAAATTCCAGAAGACCCTTCTTGGAAATTGATGTCAAAGGGGGGGAGAGAGAGATCACATCAAAGCTTATCACTTCCAAAAGGGAGAGCGTATTAAGGGGAAGAAAGAGATCTCCAGGGGGAGAGAATACTCAAGTAGAAAGTGTTTCTCTAGGATCCTAGATGCTTGGTGCTCAAGAGGAGAGATGCCACATGTCTTTTTGGGGGAAATACATGTTCATATGTGCTTATTTGCATTAAGATTTGTTCATTATATCTTTCAGCCCTGATTTTCTGTTCCCTATCTTCTCCCAGTATCCCATGCTAGATTCAGGGGGAGCAAGACATCTAAGGGAAAGGAATCATTTAAATTCATTGCATATCTTTACTCTTGGGGACATGTCTAATCCAATGTGGTACTTAGTACTCACTCTCTACATGTCATCCTAGTCTTGGTATTCTTGTGGTTTCTTCTATTTGCTCTGGCTAGTAGATGTACCTGTGTTATCTAACCTTGTTTGTGCAGGTTCATTCCACCCTAAGCCAACTCAAGACTACAAGGTGCATCACACTCATGTGTATGAGGAATTCTTGCTGATGTACATACTGTTTGCAAGAAGGACTCATAAGCATGGAGGTATTTTCTTTAATATTCTTTGCTCTGATGCATATGGACAAGATACATGTAACACATTGCCTACTCTATCATGGTTGTGCTCTCACATGCTTCTATATTCCATATTCACATGATTGCATACATGTAGGGGGTGCCTAAGCTTGTTACATGTCTTTCCGAAGCTTTACTTGCTATTCTTTATATCTTTATCTAAAGCTTTGATGTATGTTGCCATCAATTACCAAAAAGGGGGAGATTGAAAGCACAAGTGCTCCCTAGGTGTTTTTGGTAATTAATGTCAACATATCTCTTGTTGGACTAACACTTTTATCTAGTATGTTTCAGATAAGTTCAACAATGGAGTGGCATGGACTAAAGGATGTGGGAACTCCTTCAAGATGCTAAGGACAAAGGATTGGCTCAAGCTTCAAGCTCAAGCCTCTTCATTTTATATTTTAGTGATCGAAGATCACATTGAGTCTATAGGAAAAGCCAATACTACCAAGGAGGGATGAGGTGTTGCTTAATGAGCCTCTTGCTTCATGTGCTTAGTGATATGATCCAAAACCCTCCACTACTTTCTCTCATCCACATATGACCTAAACCTAAAGTCAAACTCGGCCCTACCGATTCTTTCTATCCGGCACCATCGAGTTCAGATGTCATAGCCACTGCCACAAACCCTAGGCAAATCGGTTTCACCGATAGGGATCTCGGTCTCACCGAGATGGGATTGTAATCTCTCTATGTATGTCCATTACCAAAATCGGTCTCACCGAGTTTGTGCAATCGGTACTACCAAGATTACAATGCAAACTCTCTGGTCAACTTATTACCAAAATCTGTCCCACCGAGTTTGAGTAATCGGTCCCACCGAGTTTGCCTTACCAACTCTCTTGTTAGCTAATTACCAAAATCGGTCTCACCGAGTTTGTGTAAACGGTCTCACCGAGATTACGTTATGCCCTAACCCTAACCATATCGGTCCTACCGAGTTGCATATCGGTCCCACCGAAAACCCTAACAGTCACTAGATTTGCTAAATCGGTCCGACCGAGTTTGTTGATTCGGTCCCACCGAGTTTGGTAAATTGTGTGTAACGGTTAGATTTTGTGTGGAGGCTATATATACCCCTCCACCTCCTCTTCATTCATGGAGAGAGCCATCAGAACAAGCCTACACTTCCAGGATCCTATTTCCGAGAGAGAACTACCTACTCATGTGTTGAGGCCAAGATATTCCATTCCAACCACAAGAATCTTGATCTCTAGCCTTCCCCAAGTTGCTTTCCACTCAAATCTTCTTTCCACCAAATCCATATCATGTGAGAGAGAGTTGAGTGTTGGGGAGACTATCATTTGAAGCACAAGAGCAAGGAGTTCATCATCAACACACCTTTTGTTACTTCTTGGAGAGTGGTGTCTCCTAGATTGGCTAGGTGTCACTTGGGAGCCTTCGACAAGATTGTGGAGTTGAACCAAGGAGTTTGTAAGGGCAAGGAGATCGCCTACTTCGTGAAGATCTACCGCTAGTGAGGCAAGTCCTTCATGGGCGACGGCCATGGTGGGATAGACAAGGTTGCTTCTTCGTGGACCCTTCATGGGTGGAGCCCTCCGTGGACTCGCGCAACCGTTACCCTTCGTGGGTTGAAGTCTCCATCAACGTGGATGTACGATAGCACCACCTATCGGAACCACGACAAAAACATCCGTGTCTCCAATTGCGTTTGAATTCTCCAAACCCTTCCCTTTACATTCTTGCAAGTTGCATGCTTTACTTTCCGCTGCTCACATACTCTTTGCATGCTTGCTTGTTATGTATTGAGAATGTTAAACTTGTGCCTAAACTCCACTTAAACCTAAAGAAGTTAAAAACTACAACTTTGGTACTTAGTGTCTAATCACCCCCCCTCTAGACACCTCTTCTCAAGATCCTAGACTTACTTATTGAGGGGACTCGGATTTCCAATCCATCCGTTCCTCCGCGGGCTCGTGGAGTTCTATGGCCTCTAGCTGCATAACTTCACTCCCGCCTCCATATTACACATTGCCGGCTAGGTCGCCTTTTGCGAGTTGTTTCTGGGCTGTGAAGCTCATTTCGAGCTATGGAAGAGGCTATTCTGCCTTGTACCGCGTACTTAGAAGGGGTCAATATATCAAGTGGGCGGAGCGAAATAATGCGCATCGCCGGGACCAAATACCTGTACGGTACTCCGAAGAAGACATCCGAAGTCTGGCCTTTGGAGTGGTTTTATATGGAGGATGTCCCCCTTCCGGACCCTATTCGGATGGGCCTTCCTGAGTTTGATAATGCCCCTTTGAAGAAACGCCACAGCTGGCACCTTCGGAGCCCTCAGGAGGAAGATAACAGAAAGGTCCTTTACCTGATGGGCAGGATAAAGACGCTGGCCAAATCAGGACTGACAATAGTCGAGGTTATGTCAATATGTATAATGCGGGGGGTGCAGCCACTTCAGTATCGGGGGAAACCCGTGTGGCACTTCAATTGAGAAGACGATGCCACCCGTTGCGGTCGTAAAGGTCCGGACTCCGCCGCTGCTCTAGCAAAAATACTGTCTGATTTGTACAAAGGAGAGGAAGAGGAGTTCATCCGCATTAAGCCACAGGATGGATTCTCCATGTACAACCCCCCAAACTGGGTGAGCTGCTATCTTTTACTCCAGACCTTCCCGCATTCTTCATCATGAATATTTACCTTGCTATTTCATAGCAAGAACTGCGAAAAGTTGTGAGGGAGGTCCACAGCCCGTCTTCACAGCCAGAGGACCCTGACCGGGCCCTCGACCCTGGACTCGAAGAAGATCTGGACATATTTGTGGAGCTCATCGACATGACGTTCTATCAGTTAAGCTGCGATGGTGCCTTGGTGGCCATCATAGCCGATTATCCTGGCCTGCTCCCTGCATCACATGTAAGTAAAATCGGAGTCCCAACTTCCGAGAAGGATCCCTTCTTTGCCCTTTACCCACCGCACACGTATTGCATCTTACAGGGAAGGCCTTCGGGGCGCCATGCCGAACCCGGGGTGACTCATCAACAAGGGGCACCAAAGCCGGGTAGGCTTAAAAGGAAGGCGGTCAGGACTGAGACACCGTCGCATAGGTATGAAAAATGCCTGCTCCGTGGTTGTCGTCTTTCAAACATAATAACGTCCATGTTCCTGGCAGAAAAAACGCTCGCCGGACCGTGTCTGGAGAGTCTGTCGGCCACGCCTCCACCAGCCGGACTCCAGAGCTGGACTTAGGGGTAGATGCTAACATGGGGACAATGCCGGATGTTCCTCCTACAGAGGATGTAGATAGACTGTCCACTATGAATTCCGAAGTGGAGAGCGCCATGAATCACAGGCGTCGCCGGGCCGTACTCCGCGACCCTAGTTTCTCCGAAGAGGCGTTCGATGCCTTCAAGTCGAGACGCAGCGACATCCGAAGCTGCTCAAAATGGCCTTACAGAGCTACGCATCAGTATGTAAAGGACATACGGGTAAGAAAATCTGATAATTATGTATATCAGTAGCCCCTGAGACTTGAAACAGTTGGCACAACTGATTTAAGGATCATTATATGCGTAGGTTCTTACGGAGAAGAATACCCAGTTGTCTCAAGAGCTGGAGGAGTGCAAAGCCCAGCTATGGGCCGAAGTTGCCGGAATGGAGGAGTCCAAGAAGGCCCCATCTGGTAATACTTGTCTTGATTGAAAAGAATGAAATCACATGTACCAGGTAGTATTCGGCATGCATGCAAATCTAATAATAGATTCTGCAGATAATCCCGGAGTGAATCCGAAGGTCGTACGAGGGGATGAGCAACATGCTCAACAATAGGTAGAGGCTGGCGAGCGCGTGCTGACGCGGGTTAGGCGGGAGAAAAATGATCTCCAAGATGCATGCCAATACCCGGCTGGGCGTTGAACTGAAAGATGTTCGGGCCCAGCTTGCTAACTCCGTAAAGGAGAATAAGAGGCTTCGACGTGGCATTTTTGGTAAGTGCTTGAACAAACTTTTATAGAGTTCAACGAAGAAACCAGCTAACAGAGTTATATCTGTAGGTATGCCGACGGGTCGTCCCGAAGAGGAGATGTCCGGATCGGCAGGCGATCTTCTGCAAGAGCTCTCACAACTACACGAACAAGTTCGACAGGTGATGCAGGGCATTGCCCAGGCCTTGTGGCCATCCGCCTCCCTTCCAGGAGGCATGGGGGAGCTCGTAGAGATGCTCAAGGGAGCGGGGTGGCACTTCCGATTATGAAGATATCGGCCTGCCGACAAGGTGCAAGGGAAGCCTGGGCCATGGTGAAGACGCGATATACCAAGGCTGACCCGAACCATATGGCCGAGATCAGACCTGTAGGGTCTGATGGGAAAGAGATCCCCATTAGTCTGGTATATGAGCAGGTGAAATTAGCCACAAAGTATTCCCAACAGGATTGTAGGCTAGACAGCCTGTTGGATGGTATAGAAGAATAATTTAGTCAGTCTAAGTGACTGTGTACTTCGAATGACATATTTTGTCCCTAGCTGGATTGTAAATCATTTGTCATGGCGGACCTTTTCGCTTCGAGCTCCGGACCCGACAGTCCGGAGTGTATCCGAATACCCGCTCAGTTATGTAAAAACCTGGGTTCGCATGGAAACCAGGCGTAGGGGTCATAAGTGCTTGAACAGACAAGTACCCAACTAGGCATGTTATATTACATGGATAGTAAGAAACATCTTCCAGGGAGAATAGTTCCATTAAGGGTTCCTTTCCCTGGGCACGCATGCGTTAATGTGCATGTTCGAACTGCGAAAAGAGATGCAGGATATAAACATCTGGGGGCATGTATTGCAATAAGTAAAAGTCATCTTTTGTTCACCGACCGAATATTCCCTTAAGAACGCTAGCTTTCGGCTTCACCCAGTCTGAGGTACACATCCGGCTGACCGCAAGAATAAATGCAGAGGTGCTCCCCTTATGCCCTAGCTGAATTAACGGGAACGTAGGGCATAAACACAAGAGCCAGGCAACCCAGCTTGGCCAAAACTTAAGTCATATCGATGCATATAATGGCGAAGAAAAGGTACATGTGGAAAAGTAACACATGTGTAGGGGGAATAAAGCCCGGAATATAATTATATTAAGCTTCTGTATAAGAAGCCCCCAGGTATAATGAGCATGCACGGCGCGTCAAGATTGTGTAGTCAAGACACACTTTAAGCTTTTAAGGCCATGAAGAAAAAGGGAAGAAAGAAAGAAAGAAAGACAGATAGCGTATATAAAAAAAGGGCCACTACTAGGAAAATTGCTATAGCCAATATCCCTATTAATGGCGCACCATGGTGGTGGTGCGCCACTACTATATAGTAGTGGCGCACCAGAAGCAGGTGCGCCATTGTTATTTTTTTAGTAGTGGCGCACCGTTAGTCCAATGCGCCATTGAAATTTTTTCCCCGGGTCCACCCCCTTCCACAGGCTTACTGTCGGTGTCAAAACCGGCGGATCTCGGGTAGGGGGTCCCGAACTGTGCGTCTAGGCGGATGGTAACAGGAGACAAGGGACACGATGTTTTACCCAGGTTTGGGCCCTCTTGATGGAGGTAAAACCCACGCCCCTGCTTGATTAATATTGATGATGTGTGTTACAAGAGTAGATCTACCACGAGATCAAAGAGGCTAAACCCTAGAAGCTAGCCTATGGTATGATTGTTGTTCGTCCCCACGGACTAAAACCCTCCGGTTTATATAGACACCGGATAGGGTTAGGGTTACACAGTCGGTTACAATGGTAGGAGATCTACATATCCAGATCGCCAAGCTTGCCTTCCACGCCAAGGAAAGTCCCATCCGCACGGACGAAGTCTTCAATCTTGTATCTTCATAGTCTTGGAGTCCGCCGATGATGATAGTTCGCTATCCGGACACCCCTAGTCCGAACTCCTCAAGAGCCCTTGAACCAGGCTTCAATGACGATGAGTCCGCGCGCATGTTGTCTTCGCATTGCAAGCGGGTTCTTCCTCCGAATAATTTATAGAATATTGTGAACACCAGGATAGTGTCCGCTCGCAAAAATAAATTCCACATACCACCGTAGAGAGAATAATATTACACAAGATCAATCTGCTGACGTATTTTGTGGCGTGACGCCGCACCACTACCAAGCCTTCACTCAAATTGTTTTATTGTTCCACCTCGGTAGCGTTTAGCTAAGCGGTTCCTTGGCACGCCTTGTCGAAGCGAGATCGTGTTCCCCTTATTCCGGATTCCCATCAATACGGACGTTGGTAACCCAACCGCGCCATTGATTGTGACGCTTGAGGGATAAGCGAGTTTTACCAGCGCACTTGTGAAAGTGTTCGGACTCATTATACCATAATCACGGGAAACATAAGCCCCTGGTGTATATTAGCCGTACCAAAGTGTACGGATGCAACATGTCGTGAATGAACATATGTATGAAAAAGAAATGCAATTATGAACAAAAAGGTGCTGCATTGTTTTATTCAATAAGTGCTGCTATGAATGCGAGCGATACAAATAGTCACGATAAGCAAGGTATGAGGCTGTTAAACATGTCCCCCTCGAGGGTAGGCTGCAGATTGGTGTATGAAAATGCTCGTAATGGAGACCACTATATTCGTTGTAGCCTTTATCCTTCCACAGCTGTTGCATCGTGAGTTCAGCAGTGCTGCTTGCGAGACGGGCTTCGACAAAGCGAGTCTGTGGGTAAAAGTAAAAGGTAAAAAGAAAAGAAAAAGGACGACACACTTGAGAGCCCTGGTGTGGTTGAGCCGATCTAGGTTTATCGTGGTGTGCCCTCTCCCCATGCCCATGGTATCTTGAGCGTAATGGTGTGCTCGAAGGACCTGCTGATGTTTGCGGAGGCTGGGGTTGGGGCCGCACTGCTCTGGCGTGCTCGAGCGTGCGAGTGGTCTTGTTGTAAGTTACTCGGGCGCTTGGCTGTGTTCGGCGCTTAGCGGCGGACTCGAGAATGCCTTAAGAGGCTGCATTGCACTACGCGAGAGCATGTATGTTCCTCGTGCGGAAGAGCGTTCGGTGTTTCCGTTGACCGTGATGACTCCTCGAGGGCCTGGCATCGTGAGCTTGAGGTATGCGTGGTGCGGCACCGCGTTGAACTTTGCAAATCGCGATGCGTCCGAGCAAGGCATGATAGCCGCTGCGGAGCGGGACTATGTCGAAGATTAACTCCTCGCCGGAAGTTATCGGGGATCCGAAGACCACTTCGATGTAGTTGAGCCTGTACAATTGGCTTCTACACCTGGTATGGCGCCTTTAAAGGTCGTTTTGGTAGGTTTAATCCTTGAGGGTCTATGCCCATTTGCGCCTTGTATCCTGGTAAAGCAGGTTCAGGCTGCTGCCGCCGTCCATCGGGACTCTGGTTAGGTGAAATCCATCGGCGATTGGGTCTAAGACCGGTCGGCGAATCCACCGTGGCGGATCTTTGGTGGGGTGGTCCCTTCGGTCAAAAGTGATCGGGCGGGAGGACCATGGATTGAACTTGAGACAAGCTGGCTCCATCGCGTGACATCCACGAGTGCGCTTCCGCTCCCTTTTGGGTATGTGCGTTGCGTATATCATGTTCACCGTCACTTTTGTGAAACCCTTACATCCTCTATTGTTGGCGGTTGGGTCTCGTCCTCGTCATCGCTATACAGCCCTTGTCATTGCTTTGGCAATTAACTTGCCTGCTGAATACCCAACAGTCCCTGTTGGTGTGGTTAAGCGCTTTTTGAAGTGCCGTGTATCGCTGAGCGGTCGAGTATTCGGTCCAAATTGAGACGGGCCGAGTAGTTCTTTTGAATGGCTTTTTCCGCTAACGGGTTTAGAGCCTCTGAATCCGGCATTGGCTACCGTATCCTCAATATTATCGCCCGTTAATGCAGCGTTTGTTGTTGTTACAACCGGCCTGCCATTTCGGTCCTTAAGTCGGACTGCGAAATTTTCTTGAGGTTGTTGCTGCGTGCTAGCGCTGTCCTCACCAGCCTGAGCGGGTCATGAGTTTGTGAGGGCTGACATGGATTTGGCTTTTCTGTCCTAGGTGCGGGCAAGCCACTCATCACGGATGTTATGCTTGAAGGCGCGAGGGCCTCCTGCATCCGGACGAGTCGACTATTTGGTTTTTCTTGGTTAGAACCGTGTCGAATTATGCGGCGATTCATTATGGCTGCTGAATTATGTGGCTTAGGTCATCCGCGTCGGTGGTGCACATAAGTGCCACGAAGTTATCGAGGAATCGGCTTCGGGTCCTCCAGCTCCCAATTGACTCTGCGGCAAGATGTTGAGCCAATGCCGGGCTGGTCCTTTAACGAGGGGAGGTATTTGATGGCGTGAAGATCGTCCTGCGGGCCATGTGGATGTGAAGGAGATAGTCTTTGATCCAAACCGCGGGTCATTTGTGCCATCTAGGATTCAATATTGCGGGTTTAAACCCTTGAGTTTGATGATCCATTACTTAAATGCGTGAAGCATAGTGGGTGTCTTGGCGCCTCTGTCTTTGGCGATATCACGATGGAGCTCAAAAGAGCTTGGTCATTTTGTTGGCCCGGCGGACTTCTTGTGTCGGCGTGGCGGTTGTAAATCACGTACCGTGGAGCACCGATCCATAGATCGATCTTGATTGTCTTGCCTTGTCCTCAATATATCTCGCAGGTCGGGCGTTCCCCTTTGGCCGTGTGCTTTTTGGCGATCTTAGAGTGCGGTTCTAGTGAAGGCCTAGAGGCCTCTCTGTCGTGACCCACGGGTGGTCGATCGACCGTATTGTCTCTGGTGATGCGGGTTAGTAAGCCTCCTCCTCTAATCGGGGAGCAGCTTGCGTTTAGGGTAGCTTTGGAGGGCGTTGAGCTCATGCTCTTGACGCGAGACTTGTCCATCATCGGCTAGCAGATCTGATCAGCTCTAAGACTGTTGCTGCTTTTCTTGAGGCTGTTCGCCGTAGCCATAAGCCTCGTCTAAGCGCTCTTGTTGCCGGATTCTCAGGCACGCGAATTCATCGTCGTCGAGCTTGCTTCATCTCGGAGGGGCATATAATCCTCTACCTCTTCTTCGCGCTCTCGTGAGGCTGGCGTCTCCATCTTCTGTCTTGGATCTTCTTTGGAGTGGATTGTCTTGACCTTTGTCCGGTGTATTGTTATCTCGGTGCGGAATCTTCATTCTTGCTTGTGGCGGGATTTAGGCGGCGCCCGCTCTTGGCGCGTTGCTTCTTGGAGGGTCATCCTCCGTTGTTCCATCGCCGTTCCCCTCTTTTGGGATGTCCACCATGTATATGTCAGTATGGCGGTGGCCTTCTAGTGCCACTTGGCGCTGGGTCTTGGTCGTCTCGGCATAAATCGTCCATACCGTCGATGTCTTGGTCGTAGTCTAGCATGTCGGTTAGATCGTCGCGGCGGCTACCAAGTGGGTGGTGGGTGGGCGTTGAATTTCTTAGTCGTCCGCATCCCAACCTTCTGACCGTAATCCGGCGGGGCTCTCCGGATAAAGAGAGACTTTAGTGAATTCAGGATGTCGCCAAAGGCGAGTGCTTTGAAAGATGTCATGACGTGAACTCCATGAGCCCAATCGGATTCGTTTCGGGCGCGGGGTTGAGTCGAAGAGTCCGGCACCACAGGTCGAGTCTTCGCAAAGGACGGGGATGGGGTTGACTCGATCGCCATAGAGATTAAAGCCCGGCGGTGTCCAACCACTCGTCCTCGATCGGGGAACCGGCTCCGGATTAAGGGTCGGGCGGATGCGAGTGCGGCCTCCGAGGGCCTTTGTTACGACTCTGAGCTAGATCATGCCCATCGAAGCAGTGAGCACGCTCGGCTGCGGCTTGAATCCGTCGAAGATCAAGTCTCCGCGGATATCGGCCGTATAGTTTATACTTCCAAATCTGACCTGATGGCGAGGGCATAGCTTTCGATCACTCCGGATGGCCAGCGAATTAGCCCATGCAAAGCCGGACGGAAGTAATACCTTATGAAAATTGCACCTTCTGAGAAAAGGATTTGGTTGCAGAAAAATAACCTGACAAGGGATAGCATTGGGTATTGTAGGGTCCACTACTTGATGTGGCGACCACGGAAGGAGGTGGTAGCCACGGCCGAGGCGCTTAATCACGGCCGCCCAGGCGCCACCCGAGCCCAGAGAAGCAGGAGGCCGCGGTGGTGGAGGAAACAACAAGAGCTCCGGGATCTCGTGAAAAACGCTGAGAGCTTGGAGCGTGACTGCAGACTCAGTGCAGGCTTACAGCACCTCTTGAGAGTGCCAAAGCCGCTAGCTAAGCCCAGAAGCCTATAAGGTGAAGGAAATATGCCCTAGAGGCAATAATAAAGAGATTATTTATTTCCTTATATCATGATAAATGTTTATTATTCATGCTAGGAATTGTATTATGGAAACATAATACATGTGTGAATATATAGACAAACAGGTATGTCACTAGTATGCCTCTACTTGACTAGCTTGTTAATCAAAGATGGTTATGTTTCCTAACCATGAACAAGGAGTTGTTATTTGATTAACGGGATCACATCATTAGTTGAATGATCTGATTGACATGACCCATTCGTTAGCTTAGCACTTGATCGTTTAGTATGTTAATGCTTTCTTCATGACTTATACATGTTCCTATAACTATGAGATTATACAACTCCGTTTCCGGAGGAAACACTTTGGGTACTACCAAGCGTCCTAGCGTAATTGGGTGATTATAAAGAATTACTACAGGTGTCTCCAAAGGTACTTGTTGGGTTGGAGTATTCGAGATTAGGTTTTGTCACTCCGATTAGCCGGAGAGGTATCTCTGGGCCTTCGTGTACATGCACATACTTAAGCCTTGCAAGCATTACAACTAATGAGTTAGTTGTGAGATGATGTATTACGGACGAATAAAAGAGACTTGCGTGCCGAGATTGAACTAGGTATTGGATACCGGCGATCGAATCTCGGGTAATAATATACCGATGACAAAGGGAACAAGCGTATGTTGTTATGCGGTTTGACCGATAAAGATCTTCGTGGAATATGTAGGAACCAATATGGGCATCGGGTTCCGCTATTGGTTATTGACGAGAATAGTTCTAGGTCATGTCTACATAGTTCTCGAACGAAGTAGAATCCTTAACGCTTAACGTTTGATGGCAGTTCATTATGAGTTTATGAGTTTTGATGCACGAAGGTTGTTGAGTCCCGGATGAGATCACGGACATGACGAGAGTCTCGAAATAATTGAGACATAAAGATTGATATATTGGAAGCCTATGTTTGGACTTGGAATGGTTCGGTGAAATCAGGATATTCTGGAACACGGGGAGTTACGGAACTTAGAGGGAATATATAGGCCTTCATGGGCCTCAAAGGAAGGAGAAGGGCCGGCCAAGGTGGGCTGGCGCCCCTCCCCTTCAGTCCGAATTGGACAAGGAGAGAGGCGGCGCCCTTCCCTCTTCCCCTCCCAATCCTACTCCAGCTAGGAGAGGGAATCCTACTCGGTGGGAGTAGGACTCCTCCATAATCGCGCTCCCCCTTGGGCGGCCACCTCCCCTTGCCTCCTTTATATCTGAGGGGCAGGGGGCACCCATGACACTAAGTTGATCTCACGGATCGTTCCTTAGCCGTGTGCAGTGCCCCTCCACCATATTCCACTTCGGATCATATCTAAATGGCGGAGCTTAAATGAAGCCCTGCGCGGAGAATCATATCGTCGCGGAGCTTAGGAAAAGCCCTCTCGTCGATGGAGCATCAACATCGTCACCACGCCTTCGTCGCTTGCGGAACTCATCCCGACACTTTGCTTTGGATCGGTCAGGGGATCGTCATCGATTTGAGCGTCATGTGCAGAACTTCGGAGGTGCCGTACGTTCGGTGCTTGGATCGGTCGGATCGTGAAGACGTCGACTACATCAACGCGTTGTTATCGCGCTTCGCTTCGGTCTCTGAGCGGTGGGCGGACACTCTCCCCTCTCGTTGCTATGCCATCACCATGGTCTTGCGTGATCGTGAAATTTTTGAAATTACTCGTTCCCCAACAATGTCCAGCCTGGTTTTGTCGTTGATGTCATATGCAGGTAGAACACAAGTGAGTTGTGGGCGATACAAGTCATACTGCCTACCAGCATGTCATACCTTTGGTTCAGCGGTATTGTGAGATGAAGCGGCCGGACCGGCATTACTGGCGTACGCTTCTGGCGAGGCCGGGTTTCACCGCTCAAGCACTCGTTGCTAAAGGTGACGGCGGGTGTCATCTCTCTCACTTTAGTTGAATCGAGTATAGCTCGCCCGGTCCTTGAAAGGTTAAAAGCGGAGTCTATTTGTGAAATATCGTTGTGGTTTTGATGCGTGGGTAAGAAGCGGTTCTTGCTCAGCCCGTAGCAGCCACGTAAAACTTGCAACAACAAAGTAGAGGCGTCTAACTTGTTTTTGCAGGGCATGTTGTGATGTGATATGGTCAAGCGTGATGCTATATTTTATTGTATGAGATGATCATGTTTTGTAACCGAGTTATCGGCGTATGGCGAGGAGCCATATAGTTTGTCGCTTTATTGTATGAAATGCAAGCATATATAATTGCTTTACTTTATCACTAAGGAGTAGCGATAGTCGTAGAAGCAATAGTTGGCGAGGCGACAACGATGCTACGATGGAGATCAAGGTGTCGCGCCGTTGACGATGGTGATCATGCGTTGCTTGGCGATGGAGATCACAAGCACAAGATGATGATGACCATATCATATCACTTATATTGATTGCATGTGATGTTTATCCTTTATGCATCTTATCTTGCTTTGATTGGCGGTAGCATTATAAGATGATCTCTCACTAAAATTATCAAGAAGTGTTCTCCACAGTATGCACCGTTCCGAAAGTTCTTAGTCTTGAGACACCACGTGATGATCGGGTGTGATAGGCTCTACGTTCCAAATACAAGCGGGTGCAAAAGCAGTTGCACCACAGCGAATACTAGGAGTTAAACTTGGCGAGACTAGCATATAACAGATATGGCCTCGGAACACGGAGACCGAAAGGTCGGCGTGAATCATATAGTAGATATGATCAACATAGTGATGTTCACCATTGAAACTACTCCATCTCACGTGATGATCGGACATGGTTTAGTTGATTTGGATCATATAATCACTTAAGATGACTAGAGATGTCAGTCTAAGTGGGAGTTCTTAAATAATATGATTAATTGAACTTTAATTTATCATGAACTTAGTCCTGGTAGTATTTTGCAAATTATATTTGTAGATCAATAGCTCGCGTTGTTGCTTCCCTATATGTTTCATATGTGTTCCTAGAAAATTGTATTGAAAATGTTAGTAGCAATGATGCGGATTGGATCCGTGATCTGAGGTTTATCCTCATTGCCTGCCGAAGAATTATTATGTCAATGCACCGCTAGGTGACAGACCTATTGCAGGAAGCGGATGCATACGTTATGAGCGTTTGGCTAGCTCAATATGATGACTACTTGATAGTTTAGTGCACCATGTTATGGCTTAGAATCGGGACTTCAAAGGCGTTTTGAGCGTCATGGACCATATGAGATGTTCGAGGAGTTGAAGTTAATATTTCAAGCAAATATCCGAGTTGAGAGATATGAAGTCTCCAACAAGTTCTATAGCTAAAAGATGGAGGAGAATCGCTCAAACTAGTGAGCATGTGCTCAGATTATGCAGGTACTTCAATCGCTTGAATCAAGTGGGAGTTAATCTTCCGGATAAGATAGTGATTGACGAAATTCTCTAGTCACCATCACTAAGTTACTAGAACTTCGTGATGAACTATAGTATGTCTGAGATGACGACAAGGATTCCAGAGCTCTTCGTGATGATTGAAAATCGGCGAAGGTAGAAATCAAGAAAGAGCATCAAGTGTTGATGATTGACAAGACCACTAGTTTCAAGAAAGAGGGCAAAGGAAAGAAAGGAACTTCAAGTAGAAAGACAAGCAAGTTGTCACTCTTGTGAAGAAGCCCAAAGCTGGACCAAAGCTGAAACTGAGTGCTTACCTGCAAAGGAAATGGTCCTTGGAAGCGGAAATGCCACAGAATATTTGGTGGGATAAGAAGGATGGCAAAGTGAACAAGAGTATATTTGATATACAGATTATTGATGTGTGCATTACTAGTGTTTATAGTAGCCCCTGAGTATTTGATACTTGTTCGGTTGCTAAGATTAGTAACTCGAAACAGGAGTTCTGAGAATAAGCGAGAACTAGTTGAAGGGAAAGTGACGATGAGTGTTGGAAGTAGTTCCAAGATTGATATGATCATCATCTTACTCCCTATATTTTCGGGATTAGTGTTAAACCTAAATAAATGTTATTTGGTGTTTGCGTTGAGCATGAATATGATTTGATCATGTTTATTGCAATCTGATTATTCATTTAAGTAAGAGAATAAATTGTTGTTCATGTTACATGAATAAAACCTTATATGGTCATACACCCAATGAAAATGGTTTGTTGGATCTCGATCATATGATACACATATTCATAATATTGAAACCAAAAGATGCAAAGTTAATAATGATAGTGCAACTTATTTGTGGCACTGCCGTTTAGAGTCATATTAATGTAAGCGCATGAAGAAACTCCATGTGATGGATTTTTGGAATCACTTGATTATGAATCACTTGATGCTTATGAAGTATGCCTTTTGGGCAAGATGACTAAAACTCCGTTCTCTAAACAATGGAACAAGCTATTGACTTATTGGAAATAATACATACCGATGTATGCGATCCAATGAGTGTTGATGCTCAAATGGCAAGTATCGTTATTTTCTGACCTTCACAGATGATTTGAGCAGATATGGGTATATCTACTTGATGAAACATAAATGCGAAATATTTGAAAAGTTCAAAGAATTTCAGAGTGAAGTGGAAAATCATCGTAACAAGAAAATAAAGTTTCTGCGATCTGATCGTGGAGATAAATATTTGAGTTACGAGTTTGGTCTTCATTTGAAACAATGTGAAATAGTTTCACAACTCACGCATACTGGAACACCACAGCATAATGGTGTTCCGAACGTCAATAACCACTTTTTATTGGATATGGTGCGATCTATGATGTATCTTACGATTTACCACTATCGTTTTGGGGTTATGCATTAGAGCGCCTGCATTCCGCGTTTAATAGGGCACCATCTAAATCCGTTGAGATGACACCGTATGAACTATGGTTTAATGATGAAACCTAAGCATGTCGTTTCTTAAAAGTTTGGAGTTGTGATGCTTATGTGAAAAAGTTTTCACTGATAGCTCGAACCCAAATCGGAAAATGCGTCTTCATAGGATACCCAAAGGAAGCTGTTGGGTACACCTTCTATCACAGATCCAAAGGCAAAACATTCGTTGCTAAGATAGATCCTTTCTAGAAGAAGTTTCTCTCGAAAGAAGTGAGTGGGAGGAAAGTAGAACTTGATGAGGTAATTGTACCTTCTCCCTTATTGGAAAGTAGTTCATCACAAGAATCAGTTCGGTGATTCCTACACAATTAGTGAGGAAGTTAATGATGATGATCATGAAACTTCAGATCAAGTTGCTACTAAAACCTCGTAGGTCTTCGAAGTAAGATCACTTTTGAGTGGTGCGGTAATCCTATTCTAGAAGTCATGTTACTAGACCATGATGAACCTCACGAACTATGAGGAAGCGATGATGAGCCCAGATTCAGCGAAATGGTTTGAGACCATGAAATCTGAGATGGGATCCATGTATGAGAACAAAGTGTGGACTTTGATGGAGTTGCCCGATGATCGGCAAGCCATATTATATAAATGGATCTTCAAGAGGAAGACAGAATCTTGATAGTAGTATTACTATCTACAAAAGCTCGACTTGTCATGAAAGGTTTTCGACAAAGTTCAAGGTGTTGACTACAATGAGATTTACTCAAGCTGTAGCGATGCTTAAGTCATGTCCGAATCATGTTAGCAATGCCACATTTATGAAATCTGGCAAATGGATGTCAAAACTGCATTCTTTAATGGTTTTATTAAAGAAGAGTTGTATATGATGCAACGAGAAGGTTTTGTCAATCCTAAAGGTGCTAACAAAATGTGCAAGCTCCAGCGATCCATCTATGGTGGTGCAAGCATCTCGGAGTTGGAATACACGCTTTGATAAGTTGATCAAAGCATATAGTTTTATCTGAGACTTGCGGTGAAGCACATATTTACAAGAAAGTGAGTGGGGAGCGCGACAACATTTACGATAAGTATATGTGAATGACATATTGTTGATCGGAAATAATGTAGAATTATTCTGCAAAGCATAAAGGAGTATTTGAAAGGAGTTTTTCAAAGAAGGACCTCGGTGAAGCGCTTACATATTGAGCATCAAGATCTATAGAGATAGATCAAGGCGCTTGATAAGTTTTTCAATGAATACATACCTTGACAAGATTTTGAAGTAGTTCAAAATGGAGCAGATCAAAGAAAGAGTTCACCTGCTGTTGTTACAAGGTGTGAGATTGAGTAAGACTCAAAACCCGACCACGGCGAGAAGATAGAAAGAGAATGAAAGTCATTCCTATGCATCAGCCATAGGTTCTATAAAGTATGTCATGCTGTGTACAGGATCTATTGCATACCCTACCACTAAGATTGGCAAGGGAGTGCAATAGAGATCTAGGAAATAGATCAATGGACAACGGTCAAAATTATCCTTAGTAGAATAAGGATATGTTTCTCGATTATGGAAGTGAAAAAGGTTCATCGTAAAAGGTTACGTCGATGCAAGTTTTAACACTAATCTAGATGACTCAAGTCTCAATCTGGATACATATTGAAAGTGGGAGCAATTAGCTAGAGTAGCTCCGTGCAGGAGCATTGTAGAACATAGATATTTGCAAAATACTTACGACTCTGAATGTAACCAGACCCGTTGACTAAAATTATCTCACAAGCAAAACATGATCACACCTTAGTACTCTTTGGGTGTTAATCACATAGCGATGTGAACTAGATTACTGACTCTAGTAAACCCTTTGGGTGTTGGTCACATGTCGATGTGAACTATAGGTGTTAACCACATATAGATGTGAACTATTGATGTTAAATCACATGGCGATGTGAACTAGATTATTGACTCTAGTGCAAGTGGGAGGCTGAAGGAAATATGCCCTAGAGGCAATAATAAAGTTATTATTTATTTCCTTATTTCATGATAAATGTTTATTATTCATGCTAGAATTGTATTATGGAAAACATAATACATGTGTGAATATATAGACAAACAGTATGTCACTAGTATGCCTCTACTTGACTAGCTTGTTAATCAAAGATGGTTATGTTTCCTAACCATGAACAAGGAGTTGTTATTTGATTAACAAGGTCACATCATTAGTTGAATGATCTGATTGACATGACCCATTCCGTTAGCTTAGCAGTTGATCGTTTAGTATGTTTATGCTTTCTTCATGACTTATACATGTTCCTATAACTATGAGATTATGCAACTCCGTTTACGGAGGAACACTTTAGGTACTGCTAAAGCGTCCAGCGTATCTGGGTGATTATAAAGAATTAGTACAGGTGTCTCCAAAGGTACTTGTTGGGTTGGCGTATTTAGATTAGAGTTTTGTCCTCCGATTGGAGAGAGTATCTCGGGCCTTCTGGTAATGCACATCACTTAAGCCTTGCAAGCATTGCAACTAATGAGTTAGTTGTGAGATGATGTATTACGACAGTAAAGAGACTTACCGTAGCGAGATTGAACTAGGTATTGGATACAAACGATCGAATCTCGGGTAAGTATGTATCTGGATGACAAAGGGAACAACGTGTAGATTATCTTGGTTTGACCGATAAAGATCTTAAGTAGAAATATGTAGGAGCCAATATGGGCATCGAGGTTCCGCTATTGGTTATTGACCGAGAATGGTTCTAGGTCATGTCTACATAGTTCTCGAACCGTAAGTCCGCCGCAACAACGTTCGATATGAGATTTATTATGAGTTTATAAGTATTGATGTACGAAGTTTGTTGGAGTCCCGGATGTGATCACGGACATGAGCGAGGTCTCGAAATGGTCGAGACATAAAGATTGATATATTGGAAGCCTATGTTTGGACTTGAATGGTTAGAGTGAAAGCAGGGGATATTCTTAGGAACACCGGGAGTTACTGAATCCCGGAAGTATATGGGCCTTCATGGGCCTCAAAGGAGAGAAGGAGAAGGCGGCCAGGTGGGCTCGCGCGCCCCTCCCCCTTCAGTCCGGTGGACAAGGAGAGGAGGCGCGCCTTCCCTCTTTCCCCCTCCCAATCCTACTCCAACTAGGAGGAGAGTCCTACTCCGGTGGGAGTAGGACTCCTCCTAATCGCCCTCCCCCTTGGGCGACCACCTCCCCCTGCCTCCTTTATATCGGAGGGCAGGGCACCCCATATTACTGAAGTTGATCTACGGATCGTTCCTTAGCCGTGTGCAGTGCCCCTTCCACCATATTCCACTTGATCGGTCATATCGTCATGGACTTAAAGCGAAACCCTGCGCGGAGAAGTCATGTCGTCATGGAGCTTAAGCGAAGCCCTGCATCCCGTGGAGCATCAACGCCGTCCTGCCCATCGTCTTGTGGAACTCATCCCGACACTTTGCTGGATCGGGTCAGGGGATCGTCATCAGCTGAGCGTGTGCAGAGCACCGGAGGTGCCGTGCGTTCGGTGCTTGGATCGGTCGGATCGTGAAGGCGTCGACTACATCAACCAGCGTTGTGATAACGCTTCCGCTTTCGGTCTCACAGTGCGTGGGCGGACACTCTCCCCTCTCGTTGCTATGCCATCACCATGGTCTTGCGTGGTAGTAGGAATTTTTGAAATTACTCGTTCCCCCAACTAAGAGCCCTCCAGGAAGATCGGTGGTGAAGAATATAGCTTGCGGAGTGAGGCATTTTTCGTGCAAAATAAGCATGTGAGTGTTAATTACTGTTGCTTGCGAATCGGAATCTCGGGAGGCGTTCATGAATCTTCCTTGCAGCGTGTAGATGCCGCCGCATTCTCTGCAGGCGAGGAGGAACTCGACGGAGAAAGGTCTTACGGTCTCGGTATCTCTGAGTAGGACATCCAGTGCCCTTATAGCGACCAGCTGAAGCAGCTGGTCGAGCTCCTGAGGGGCCGAACAGGCCATGAAGGGCCTCATAGTTTATTTGTTATTTCAAGGAGGCCATGCACAGGGAACTACTTCGGCTGGATGCGACTCGGCGTGGATGCGTGCACGTGGGTTGAAGTGATCAAGCATTCCGCTTATGTTGAGGGTGCCCGTCGGGCCCTTGCCAGCATAAAGGTGCCTTGGAGCAAGCTGGATGCTTGAAGCTTGTGGCGGACCCGCCACGAGGAGGGCAAAAGAACGCCATACGCCGAGATGTAATATAAGAGTGTCTTTGAAGGCGCCCGCACTATTGCGGGTGAGTGCTCAAAAAGATGTAATATTTGAGTAGACTAGCATTTTGTTATCACATGTCGCTGAAAACTTAGTTCATATCGCTAAGCAATGCTTGTTAATTTAAATATTACCTTACGTGCGGTTGTTTATCAAATCTGAGAGATGGCAAGTCGTTGACTTCCGGCCCCATGCCACAGTCTTTGGGGTGTTAAGGATAAGCTTGAGCATTCTTGTTCCCATTTTGGGTCCATCTGGGCGGCGCTCAACACAGCGAACAAAGCAGCGGACTTATAATGCTCGAACACTCTCACTTAGCCATAGAATTCTATAATTTTAAATTTAATGAAGCCCCCTAGTCTTGGAAGGCCGAATTTGAGGCGCTATCACGCATGTGGCGGGACAGTATCCAACTCTTAGCTCTAAAGCGGCATAAGTCTTCAAGGACTAGCATAAAAACCTCTCGAACAACAACCGACTCTCGCCTCATCATGACAGTCCGTTTTAGCTTTCTCCTTGAGCGTTAACCCATGCTGGGGCGGAATCGCGAGTGGTTCTCCCGGTGCTACCTTAGCCGATATAGCAGGCGTAAGGTACCAAAACACGGAGGCCGAACCAACCCAACTATTGACCCAAGACATGATTGAATGGCGCATATAGTGCTATAAGCTCGGATTGCCGCACTTGTGAAAGTGTTCGGACTCATTATACCATAATCTGAGGAAACATAAGCCCCGGTGTATATTAGCCGTACCAAAGTGTGCGGATGCAACATGTCGTGAATGAACATATGTATGAAAAAGAAATGCAATTATGAACGAAAAGGTGCTGCATTGTTTTATTCAATAAGTGCTGCTATGAATGCGAAACGATACAAATAGTCACGATAAGCAAGGTATGAGAGCTGTTAAACATGTCCCCCTCCAGGGGTGCAGGCTGCAGATTGGTGTATGAAAATGCTCGTAATGGAGAACCACTGTATATTTGGTGTAGCCTTTATCCTTCCACAGGCTGTTGCATCGTGAGTTGACAAGGTGCTGCTCAGACGGGGCTTCGACAAGCGAGTCACTGTGGGTAAAAAGTAAAAGGTAAAAAGAAAAGAAAAAGAGCGACACACTTGAGCCCCTGGTGTGGTTGAGCATGATCTAGGTTTATGCGTAATGTGCCCTCTCCCCATGCCCATGGTATCTTGAGCGTAATGGTGTCGCTGAAGGACTGCTTGATGTTTGCGGGGCTGGGGTTGGGGCCGCTGCTCTGGCGTGCTTTCGGAGCGTGCCAGTGGTCTTGTTGTAAGTTACTCAGGCGGCGCTTGGCTGTGTTCGGCGCAACGCGGCGGACTCGATAATTGCCTTAAGAGCTGCATTGCACCGCGCGAGCACGTATATGTTCCTCCGTGCGGAAGAGCGTTCGGTGTTTCCGTTGACCGTGATGACTCCTCGAGGGCTGGCATCGTGAGCTTGAGGTATCGTGGTGCGGCACGCGCGTTGAACTTTACAAATGCGGTGCGTCCGAGCAAGGCATGATAGCCGCTGCGGAGCGGGACTATATCGAAGATTAACTCCTCGCCGGAAGTTATCCGGGGATCCGAAGACCACTTCGATGTAGTTGAGCACATACTTGGCTTCTACACTGGTATGCCGCCTTTAAAGGTCGTTTTGGTAGGTTTAATCCTTGAGGGTCTATGCCCATTTGCGCCTTTGTATCACGGTAAAGCAGGTTCAGGCTGCTGCCGCCGATCCATCGGGACTACGGTTAGGTGAAATCCATCGGCGATTGGGTCTAAGACCGGTCGCGACGAATCCCAAGTGGCGGATCTTGGTGGGGGTGGTCCCTTCGGTCAAAGTGATCGGCGAGGAGGACCATGGATTGAACTTGAGATGGCCCGGCTCCATCAGCGTGAACATCCACGAGTGCGCTTCCGCTCCCTTTTGGGTATGTGCGTTGCGTATATCATGTTCACCGTCCGCTTTTGTGAAACCCTATACGTCCTCTATTGTTGGTGGTTGGGTCTCGTCCTCGTCATCGCTATACAGCCCCTTGTCATTGTTTTCGGCAATTAACTTACTGCCTGCTTGAATACCCAACAGTCCCTGTTGGTGTGGTTAAGCTAAGCTTTTTAGAAGTGCCGATGTATCGCTGCAAGCGGTGATATTCGGTCCAAATTGGGACGGACCCGGAGTAGTTCTTTTGAATGGCTTTTTCCGCTAACGGGTTTAGAGCCTCGAATCCGGCATTGACTGCCGTATCCTCAATATTATCGCCGTTAATGCTGGCGTTTGTTGTTGTTACAACACGTGACCTGCCATTTAGGTCCTTGAAGTCGGACTGCGAAATTCTTTGAGGTTGTTCTTTGCGTGCTAGCGGCTGTCCTCCAGCACAAAGCGGGTCATAGTGATGTGAGGGCTGACATGGATTTGGCTTTTCCTGTCCTAGGTGCGGGCAAGCCACTAAATCACGGATGTTATGCTTGAAGGCGCGAGGGCCTCCCGCATCGGACGATCGACTATTTGGTTTTTCTTGGTTAGAACCGTGTCCGAATTATACGGCGATTATTATGGGCTGCTGAATTATGTGGCTTAGGTCATCAGCGTCGGTGGTGCGCACATAAGTGCCACTGGAAGTTATCGAGGAATCGGCTTCCAGGTCCTCCAACTCCCAATTGACTCTGCTGGCAAGATGTTGAGCCAATGCCGGGCTGGTCCTTTAAACAGGGGAGGTATTTGATGGCGTGAAGATGCGTCACCGCGGGCCATGTGGATGTGAAGGAGATAGTCTTGATCCAAACGCGGGGTGCATTGTTGCCATCATAAGATTCAATATTGGCGGGTTTAAACCCTTGAGTTTGATGATCCATTACTTGATGCGTGAAGCATAGTGGGTGTCGCGGCGCCTACATCTTTGGGCGATATCACGGATGGAGCTCAAAAAGTTTTATGCTTGTTTTGTTCGGCCCGGCGGACTTCTTGTGTCCGTCGTGACGGTTGTAAATCACGTCTTGGTAGAAGCGGCATACGATCCATAGATCGATCTTGATTATCTTGCCTTGTCCTCAATATATCTCGCGGTCGGGCGTTCCCCTTTGGCGTGTGCTTTTTTTGGCGATGCGAGTGCGGTTCTAGTGAAGAAGCCTAGAGGCCTCTCTGTCGCGACCACTGGGTGGTGAGTCAACCGTATTGTCTCTGGTGATGCGGGTTTGTAAGCCTCCTCCTCTAATCGGGGGCAGCTTGCGTTTAGGGTAGCTTTGGGCGTTAGAGCTCATGCTCTTGACGCGAGGACTTCAGTCCATCAGGCCGGCTAGCAGATCGATCAGCTCTAAAATTTTCTGCTTTTCTTGAGGCTGTTCGCCGTAGCCATAAGCCTGCGTCTAAAAGCGCTCTTGTTCAGCGGGATTCTCGGACACGGCGAATTCATTCGTCGTCGAGGCTTGCTTCAAGTCTCGGAGGAGGCATATAATCCTCTACCTCTTCTTGCGGCGCTCTCGTGAGGCTGGCGTCTCCATCTTCTGTCTTGGATCTTCTTTGGAGTGGATTGTCTTGACCTTTGTCCAGTGTATTGTTATCTCGGTGCGGAATCTTCATTCTTGCTGTGGCGGGATTTAGAAGGTTGGCGCCCTTCTTATGGCCTTGCTGCTTCTTCGGAGGTCATCCTCCGTTGTTCCTCGCCGTTCCCCTCTTTGGGATGTCCACCATGTATATGTCGTATGGCGAGGTGGCCTTCTAGTGCCACATGTGGTATTTGGGTCTTGATAAGTCTCCGGCATACGTCGTCCATACCGTCGATGTCTTGGTCGTAGTCTATTATGTCGGTTAGATCGTCGGCGGCGGCTACAAAGTGGGTGGTGGGTGGGCGTTGAATTTCTTCGTCGTCGCATCCCAGCCCTTCCGACCGCGATCCGACCGGGCTCTCGGATAAAGAGAGAGACTTTAGTGAATTCAGGATGTCGCCAAAGGCGAGTCTTTGAAAGATGTCATGACGTAGTGAACTCCATGGTGACGTATGTCGGATTCGATTTGCGGTAGCGGGGGGTTCGAGTCCGAAGAAGTCCGGCACCTCAGTCGAGAGTCTTGCAAAGGAGCCAGGGATGGAGGTTACTTCGATCGCCATAGAGATTAAAGCCCCTGGCGGTGTCAACCACTGCGTTCTCGATCCGGGAATCCGGCTCGGATTAAAGGTCGGAGGATCTACGTGCGGCCTCAGAGGAGCTTTGTTACGAGCTGCGAGCTAGATCATGCCCATCGAAAGCAGTGAAACTTGCCTTTCGGCTGCGGCTTGAATCGTCGAAGATCAAGTCTCCGCGGATATCGGCCGTATAGTTTAAACTTCAAATCTGACCTGATGGCCAGGGCATAGCTTCGATCTGCTCGGATGGCCAAGCGAATTGGCCCGATTACGCAAAGCCGTGACGAAAGATCTGTCGGGAGAAAAGTCTCACCCTGGACTGCGTCGTTATTGATGATCGAAGTAACCATCGAGGATATCGGTGACGACAGGAGGAACTCTCAATGAAAGCACCAATGTCGGGTGTCAAAACCGGCGGATCTCGGGTAGGGGTCCCAGACTGTGCGTCTATGCGGATGGTAACGGGGAGACAAGGGACACGATGTTTTACCCGGTTCGGGCCCTCTTGATGGAGGTAAAACCCTACGTCCTGCTTGATTAATATTGATGATGTGTGTTACAAGAGTAGATCTACCACGAGATCAAAGAGGCTAAACCCTAGAAGCTAGCCTATGGTATGATTGTTATTAGTCCTCAGGACTAAAACCCTCCGGTTTATATAGACACGGGATAGGGTTATGGTTACACAGTCGGTTACAATGGTAGGAATCTACATATCCGTATCACCAAGCTTGCCTTCCACGCCAGAAGAAAGTCCCATCCGGACACGGGGGCGAAGTCTTCAATCTTGTATCTTCATAGTCTTGGAGTCGGCCGATGATGATAGTTGACTATTCGGACACCCCTAGTCCGGATCTCCCTCACTTACCAATGGCGCACCTTTTTGCCGTCTTGCCATTGCTAACAACCTAGTAGCAATAGCGCCCTTAGCAAGAGATGTGCCATTGGTGAGCCGGGAGGAATTCAGGGCATTTTGGCTGTATGGCACTTTCCACACGTGATGCATCATTTACTGTGTCTTTGCAATCGGCCCGCCTTTTCTTTTCTTTCCCCTCTCATCTATCCGCAGCATAGCTCGAACTCCCTCTCATGATTCCTCAACTCCCACCCAGCAGGCCCCGGCCACCACTTCCCCTCACCTCACGCCCATGGCCCGGCGCCACTGCCCTCATTCCGCTGCCTGACCCTGAGCCTCTCCTACCCCATCCGCCTCCAGGTCCTCTCCCGAATCCCCCTTTGTCCCACTGACTCGCTTGAGACCAGCCTAACCCCACTCCGCATGCAGCCTACCAGTCCTCTGAACCTACGCCACCGTCCGGGAAGCTCGGTGCCGCCCCCTCACAGATTCCCTCACGGACACCCTCCAATGTGAGCCTCAAGTGTTGTACGCCACGAACTTCCTAGGCCAGCCGGGACCTACTTGCTCTACGGATGCCGTGTCCGTCTTCCGTGGGCGTCCGTCTATTCTCTTCTTCTGCGAAGCAGCTGTTCTCCGCCCACCTAGCGGTCGTCTTCGTCCTCCTCCTTGCGTCGTTCTCCGCCCACCCGGTGGCCAGCCGACCCTCCTTCCCTACATCTCCTTCTCCATCTCCAGCTCTTGTCCCGGTCCTCCATCGGGCAGGGATCCCGTGGAAACGCGGCAGTGGCTCCCGGATCGGCGGCTGGCGCTGCACCAGCCGAAGAGGAGGTGGCTTCTCTGCGTGGTTTGTTCTGCAGGCGTGGCATGGTCAGTTCTTGTGAGGAGGTGGAGGTGAAGAGGTGAGAGGGTGAGGGCAGCGACCATGGGGAATCTGCTGGCGGCGAGGTGTGGTGTGGGTGGCGATGAGAATCTACGGCTGTGAGTTTTCTTCCTCTCCCTCCAGAATTTGATTTGCTCATTAGTGTATCAATCTATCTTTCGTCGGGAGGATCATAGGACCATGCTCAAAAGCTGCTAGTGAATTAATGTGCCTACTACTACTATACTAGGAGATGGCCAGGCTGAGCGTCCAAAAACTTTGTTGATAATTAGTTCTCGGAAGCGAATGGCGCCTCGTGTTCCCCTGATGACAGTGGTTCTAGTTTAGTGTAGTACATCCCATTACTAGTTTGTACTCGTCGGAAGGAAACTGAGATCTTGAAACCCAGCTCACGATGTGTAGTACTTATTACTCACGATGTACAAGCTCATGAGATACCGCTTCATCCATCTATTTAACTCGATTTGCTGAAAAATATTTCTTTTTATCCTATTGGATGTGTAATGATGAAGGAAGTATGGATGATAATTTGTTACTTCATTAAAATCCTTGTGTGTGCTAATTATGCATTAGCGTTAGGCGTAGACTTAGCCATTTGGCAGCGGTATTGGTTAGTTATAAAATTCATATTGATCATGAAGAATATACGCATGATACTTGAAGCAATACTGCTGGTTTTGGAATTTGATCTGCCAATGCTGCTACTACTCTTTTGGAGTTCTTCTTGTCGATGGTTTGGAGGCGAGATGCACTTGAGAACAAGGAGCAAGTTTGAGAAGGCTAACTTCTAGTCTCATGTATAAGAATATGCCCTATTTTGACTTGGGGCTTTATTGCTTTTGTAATATATTGTAAACATTGTATTTGTATTAAAGCAATAAAAATTAGTTTAGGATTTTAAAAATTACTTTTGTAATATATTTGTAAACATTGTATATTTTTATTAAAGGAAGAGTAGAAGCGTGACCTGTTTGCAAGCCCTAACTTTTTTTGTATACTGCTTGGTGGTCTTTGGCGTCTCTACATGCATGAATAATTTTGTCATACCAGTGCGTGAGAAGGTTCCACCATGGATGGTACTATGGTGCTACGCCTTCACTCGCCTCTTCACTGCATCGGCGCTCATACGCATCGAGATCTCGGGTAATCCTCCTTCTCTCTACTTTCTTGCTTCTGCATTACATCTTGGTATCACTAGCCTAGGGTTCAAGCTCTGAATTTTAGATGTTTAGACCGATTCGGTAGTTGCTTAGGTATATAGGAATCTATGTCTTGCTTAGGATGTCCTAGTTGCGATAGAACATGTGTAGGTGTTTTACTGAATTTTACTTGATTCAAGGTTTGGTAAGTGGGTGACATACATGTTGAGAGAACTTGGAGGTCCTTATTGGATGCTTTCAAATCAAAATACTGAAAGGTATCATGACACATTTTTTTTCTCTTATTCTTCTCATAACTTTGCAACTTTATTATACTTATTACTCCATGTCCTCCAGAACCAACAATGTAGTACATATTTTACTCTTGGTTAAACAATGTCCTTAGAACTTTGCGTATATTAGTCTTTGGTTTCCATCTTTGAACAACTAAAATAAGTTAGTAATTTGCTGATGTGGTAGGCTATGAGGGCAGGAAAAATGTTGATTGGGGATTGACTTTATAGTTATATAGGATTATTACAACTATAGTGTACTTCATGATAATCACATGCAGGTGAAGTAATACCTTATGAAAATTGCACCTTCTGAAAGGATTTGGTTGCAAGAAAAATGACGGGATAACGTGGGTATTGTGAGGTCCACTAACGAGGTGGCGACCACGAAGAATTAGTGGCCGGCGAGCGCATAGTCTGACCCATGGGCTACCGGCGAGAAAGCGAGGCCTTGGTGGCGGAGGAAACAACAAGAGCTCAGGATCTCGTGAAAAAACATGAGCTTGGGCGTGACTCGAACTCGAGTCTGAGCACCTTGACTCTTGAGTGCCAAAGCCGCTAAGGCAAGCCTACAAGGTGAAAAATATGCCCTAGAGCAATAATAAAGTTATTATTTATTTCCTTATTTCATGATAAATGTTTATTATTCATGCTAGAATTGTGATGGCAAACATAATACATGTGTGAATATATGACAAACAGTATGTCACTAGTATGCCTCTACTTGACTAGCTTGTTAATCAAAAGATGGTTATGTTTCTAACCATGAACAGAGTTGTTATTTGATTAACAAGGTCACATCATTGGTTGAATGATCTGATTGACATGACCCATTCCGTTAGCTTAGGTTGATCGTTTAGTATGTTAATGCTTTCTTCATGACCCATACATGTTCCTATAACTATGAGATTATGCAACTCCCGTTTACGGAGGAACACTTTAGGTACTACCAAACGTCTAACGTAACTGGGTGATTATAAAGTACTACGGTGTCTCCAAGGTACTTGTTGGGTTGGCGTATTTGAGATTAGGTTTGTCACTCCGATTGTGGGAGAGGTATCTCGAGCCTTCTCATTAATGCACATAACTTAAGCCTTGCAAAGCATTACAACTAATGAGTTAGTTGTGAGATGATGTTTAGACGAGTAAAGAGACTTACGGTAACGAGATTGAACTAGGTATTGGATACCCGGCGATCGAATCTCGGGTAAATGCTATCCGATGACAAAGAGAACAACGTATGTCCTTATGCGGTTTGACAGATAAAGATCTTCGTTAGAATATGTAGGAACCAATATGGGCATCAGGTTCCGCTATTGGTTATTAATGAGAATGGTTCTAGGTCATGTCTACATAGTTCTCGAACCCGTAGGGTCCATACGCTAACGTTTGATGACAGTTCATTATGAGTTTATAAGTATTGATGCGCAAGTTTGTTGGTCCCGGATGTGATCACGGACATGGCGAGGAATCTCGAAATGGTCGAGACATAAAGATTGATATATTGGAAGCCTATGTTTGGACTTGGAATGGTTCGAGTGAAAACAGGATATTCTGGGAACACGGGGAGTTCGGAACCCCGAAGTATATGGGCCTTCATGGGCCTCAAGGAGAAAGGAAGAGGCCGGCCAAGGTGGGCTGCCTCCCCTTCAGTCCAGGTGGACAAGGAGGAGGCGCCCTTCCTCTTCCCCTCCCAATCCTACTCCAACTAGGAGAGTCCTCCGGTGGGAGTGGACTCCTCATTCGCCTCCCCTTGGGCCGCCACCTCCCTTGCCTCCTTATATCTCACAGGGGCAGGGGCCCCATGACACACAAGTTGATCTGGATCGATTCCTTAGCAGTGTCTGGTGCCCCTTCCACCATATTCCACTTCGGATCATATCGATCGCGGAGCTTAAGTGAAACCCTGGCGGAGAGAATCATGCTCGTCCCTTAAGCGTGAAGCCTCCGTCGGTGGAGCATCAACATCGTCCTGCCCGTCGTCTTGTGGAACTCATCCCCGACACTTTCTGGATCGGAGTCAGGGATCGTCATCGAGCTGAGCGATGTCGCGAACTGGCGGAGGTGCCGTCACGTTCGGTGCTTGATCGGTCGGATCGTGAAGCGTCGACTACATCAACCGCGTTGTTATACTTCTTCGCTTCGGTCTCACAGTGCGTGGGCGGACCTCTCCCTCTCGTTGCTATGCCATCACCATGGTCTTGGTGTCGTAGAAATTTTTGAAATACTCGTTCCTAGCAGATGGCATCCGAGCCTGGTTTAATCGTTGATGTCATGTGCGAGTAGAACACAAGTGAGTTGTGGGCGATACAAGTCATACTGCCTACCAGCATGTCATACTTTGGTTCAGCGGTATTGTGAGATGAAGCGGCCGGACCGACATTACGGCGTGCGCTTAGCGGTAGTTTCACCGCTCAGAGCACTTCGTTGCTTAAGGTGATGACGGGGTGTCTGTCTCTCACTTTAGTTGAATCGAGTATGGCTACGCCGGTCCTTGAGAAGGTTAAAAGCGGAGTCTATTGTGAAGAATGTCGTTGTGGTTTTGATCGTGGGTAAACGGTTCTTGCTCAGCCCGTAGCAGCCACGTAAAACTTGACAACAACAAAGTAGAGGCGTCTAACTTGTTTTTGCAGGGCATGTTGTGATATGATGGTCAAGCGTGATGCTATATTTTATTGTATGAGATGATCATGTTTTGTAACCGAGTTATGGCGTACAGCTGAAACCATATGGTTTATCGCTTTATTGTATGAAATACAAGCGCCATGTAATTGCTTTACTTTATCACTAAGGAGTAGCGATGATGTAGAAGCAATAGTTGGCGAAACGACAACGATGCTACGATGGAGATCAAGGTGTCGCGCCGGTGGCGATGGTGATCATGGCGTTGCTTGGCGATGGAATCACAAGCACAAGATGATGATGACCATATCATATCACTTATATTGATTGCATGTGATGTTTATCCTTTATGCATCTTATCTTGCTTTGATTGGCGGTAGCATTATAAGATGATCTCTCACTAAAATTATCAAGAAGTGTTCTCCCTGGTATGCACCGTTCTGCGAAAGTTCTTCGTGCTGAGACACCCGCGTGATGATGGTGTGATAGGCTCTCACGTTCAAATACTGCGGGTGCAAAAGCAGTTGCTACGCGGAATACTCAGTTAAACTTGGCGAGCCTAGCATATAACGAATGTAGCCTCGGAACACGGAGACCCGAAAGGTCGGCGTGAATCATATAGTAGATATGATCAACATAGTGATGTTCACCATTGAAACTACTCCATCTCACGTGATGATGGGACATGGTTTGTTGATTTGGATACGTAATCACTTAAGATGACTAGAGATGTGGGTCTAAGTGGGAGTTCTTAAGTAATATGATTAATTGAACTTTAATTTATCATGAACTTAGTCTGTAGTATTTTGCGGTTATGTTGTAGATCAATAGCTACGTTGTTGCTTCCCTATGTTTTCATATGTGTTCCTAGAAAAATTGTATTGAAAAATGTTAGTAGCAATGATGCGGATTGGATCCGTGATCTGAGGTTTATCCTCATTGCTGCCGGAAAATTATGTCCTTAATGCACGCTAGGTGACAGACCTAATGCGGGAAGATGCATACGTTATGAGCGTTTGGCTAGCTCAATATGATGACTACTTGATAGTTTAGTGCACCATGTAGCGGCTTAGAATCGGGACTTCAAAGGCGTTTTGAGCGTCATGGACCATATGAGATGTTCAGGAGTTGAAGTTAATATTTCAAGCAAATATCGAGGTTGAGAGATATGAAGTCTCCAACAAGTTCTATAGCTAAAAGATGGAGAGATAGAATCAAACTAGTGAGCATGTGCTCAGTTATGCAGGTACTTCAATCGCTTGAATCAAGTGGGAGTTAATCTTCAGATAAGATAGCGATTGACAGAATTCTCTAGTCACCATCACTAAGTTACTAGAACTTCGTGATGAACTATAGTATGCAAGGGATGGCGACAAAGTTCGAGCTCTTCGTGATGTTGAAAATCGGCGAAGGTAGAAATCAAGAAAAGAGCATCAAGTGTTGATGATTGACAAGACCACTAGTTTCAAGAAAGGGCAAAGAAAGAAAGGGAACTTCAAGTAGAAAGACAAGTAAGTTGTCACTCTTGCGAAGAAGCCCAAAGCTGGACCATAACTTTGGCCAGTGTTTTTGAAAGGAAATGGTCCTTTGGAAGCGGAAATGCCACTGAATATTTGGTGGATAAGAAGGATGGCAAAGTGAACAAGAGTATATTTGATATCAGATTATTGATGTGTGCACTACTAGTGTTTATAGTAGCCCAGAGTATTTGATACTTGTTAGGTTGCTAAGATTAGTAACTTCAGCTGGAATTCTGAATAAGCGAAGACTAGTTGAAGACGATGAGTGTTGGAAGTAGTTCCAAGATTGATATGATCATCATCGCACCTCCTATATTTTAGGATTAGTGTTAAACCTAAATAAATGTTATTTGGTGTTTTCGTTGAGCATGAATATGATTTGATCATGTTTATTCTGTCTGAGTTATTCATTTAAGTAAGAGAATAAATTGTTGTTACATGTTACATGAATAAAACCTTATATGGTTACACACCAATGAAAATGGTTCGTTGGATCTCGATCGTATGATACACATATTCATAATATTGAAACCAAAAGATGCAAAGTTAATAATGATAGTGCAACTTATTTGTGTTCTTTGCCGTTTAGAATCATAATGGTGTAAAGCGCATGAAGAAACTCCATGGAGTGGATTTTTGGAATCCTTGATTATGAATCACTTGGTACTTGCGAACCGTGCCTTTTGGGCAAGATGACTAAAACTCCGTTCTCGGAACAATGGAACAAGCTATTGACTTATTGGAAATAATACATACCGATGTATGCGATCCAATGAGTGTTGATGCTAAATGGCAAATGTATTATTCGACCTTCCGCAGATGATTTGAGCGGATATGGGTATATCTACTTGATGAAACATAAGTCTGAAATAATTGAAAAGTTCCAAGAATTTCAGAGTGAAGTGGAAAATCATGTTAACAAAAATAAAGTTTACGATCTGATCGTGGAGATAAATATTTGAGATTCTGAGTTTGGTCTTCATTTGAAACAATGTGAAATAGTTTACATAACTCCGCCACACAGAACACCACAGCATAATGGTGTGTCGAGCGTAACCGCACTTTATTGGATATGGTGCGATCTATGATGTATCTTACGATTTACCACTATCGTTTTGGGGTTATGCATTAGAAGACAGCTGCATTCACGTTTAATAGGGCACCATCTAAATCCGTTGAGATGACACCGTATGAACTATGGTTTAACGATAAACCCTAATTTGTCGTTTCTTAAAAGTTTGGAGTTGTGATGCTTATGTGAAAAAGTTTTCACGATAAGCTCGAACCCAAATCGGAAAAGTCGTCTTCATAGGATACCCAAAGAAACTGTTGGGTACTCCTTCTATCCACCGAATCAAAGGCAAAACATTAGTTGCTAAGATAGATCCTTTCTAGAAGAAGTTTCTCTCGAAAGAAGTGAGTGGGAGAAAAGTAGAACTTGATGAGGTAATTGTACCTTCTCCCTTATTGGAAAGTAGTTCATCACAAGAATCAGTTCGATGATTCCTACCCAATTAGTGAGGAAGTTAATGATGATGATCATGAAACTTCAGATCAAGTTGCTACTAAAACCTCGTGGGTCTTCAGATAAGATCTGCACGAGAATGAATGCGGTAATCTTATTCTAGAAGTCATGTTACTAGACCATGATGAACCTCGAACTATGAGAGCGATGATGAGCGATTCAGCGAAATGGTTTGAGACCATGAAATCTGAGATGGGATCCATATATGAGAACAAAGTGTGGACTTTGATGGAGTTGCCCGATGATCGGCAAGCCATATTATATAAATGGATTTTCAAGAGGAAGGCAGAATCTGATAGTAGTATTACTATCTACAAAGCTCGACTTATGCGAAAGGTTTTCGACAAGTTCAAGGTGTTGACTACAATGAGATTTACTCAAGCTAGCGATGCTTATGTCTGTCGAATCATGTTATTAATTATACATTTTATGAAATCTGGCAAATGAATGTCAAAACTGCATTCCTTAATGGTTTTCTTAAAGAAGAGTTGTATATGATGCAACGAGAAGGTTTTGTCAATCCTAAAGGTGCTAACAAAATGTGTAGCTCAGCGATCCATCTATGGTGGTGCAAGCATCTCGGAGTTGGAATACACACTTTGATAAGTTGATCAAAGCGTATAGTTTTATACAGACTTGCGGTGAAGCCTGTATTTACAAGAAAGTGAGTAGAGCAACAACATTTCGATAAGTATATGTGAATGACATATTGTTGATCGGAAATGATGTAGAATTAATGCAAAGCATAAAGGTATTTGAAAGGAGTTTTTCAAAGAAGGATCTCGGTGAAGCTGCTTACATATTGAGCATCAAGATCTATAGAGATAGATCAAGGCGGCGATAAGTTTCTCAATGAATACATACCTTGACAAGATTTTGAAGTAGTTCAAAATGGAGCGAGTCGAAAAGAGTTCTTGCTGTGTTACAAGGTGTGAGATTGAGTAAGACTCAAAACCCGACCACGGCGGAAGATAGAAAGAGAATGAAAGTCATTCCCTATGCATCAGCCATAGGTTCTATAAAGTATGTCATGCTGTGTGCAGGATCTATTGCATACCCTACCACTAAGATTGGCAAGGGGTGCATAGAGATCTAAGTGAATCAATGGACAGCGGTCAAAATTATCCTTAGTAGAATAAGGATATGTTTCTCGATTATGGAAGTGAAAAAGGTTCATCGTAAAGGTTACGTCGATGCAAGTTTTAACACTAATCTAGATGACTCGAGTCTCAATCTGGATACATATTGAAAGTGGGAGCAATTAGCTAGAGTAGCTCCGTGCGAGCATTGTAGACATAGATATTTGCAAAATACTTACGACTCTGAATATATGAGACCCGTTGACTAAAATTATCTCACAAGCAAAACATGATCACACCTTAGTACTCTTTGGGTGTTAATCACATAGCGATGTGAACTAGATTACTGACTCTAGTAAACCCTTTGGGTGTTGGTCACATGTCGATGTGAACTATGGGTGTTAACCACATATAGATGTGAACTATTGATGTTAAATCACATGGCGATGTGAACTAGATTATTGACTCTAGTGCAAGTGGGAGGCTGAAGAAATATGCCTAGGGCAATAATAAAAAGTTATTATTATTTCCTTATTTCATGATAAATGTTTATTATTCATGCTAGAATTGTATTAACGAAACATAATACATGTGTGAATATATAGACAAGCAGTATGTCACTAGTATGCCTCTACTTGACTAGCTTGTTAATCAAAGATGGTTATGTTTCCTAACCATGAACAAGGTTGTTATTTGATTAACAAGGTCATATCATTAGTTGAATGATCGATTGACATGACCCATTCCGTTAAACAGTTGATCGTTTAGTATGTTAATGCTTTCTTCATGACCCATACATGTTCCTATAACTATGAGATTATGCAACTCCGTTTACGGGAGGAACACTTTAGGTACTACCAAGCGTCTAGCATGGCGGGGTGATTATAAAGAATTACTACAGGTGTCTCCAAAGGTACTTGTTGGGTTGGCGTATTTCGAGATTAGGTTTTGTCACTCCGATTATGGAGAGGTATCTCGAGCCTTCTCGGTAATGCACATCACTTAAGCCTTGCAAGCATTACAACTAATGAGTTAGTTGTGAGATGATGTATTCTGAGCGAGTAAAGAGACTTACGATGCGAGATTGAACTAGGTATTGGATACCGACGATCGAATCTCGGGTAAGTAACATACCGACAAAGGAACAACGTAATAATAGTTATGCGGTTTGACCGATAAAGATCTTCGTAGAATATGTAGGAACCAATATGGGCATCCAGGTCCGCTATTGGTTATTGACGAGAATGGTTCTAGGTCATGTCTACATAGTTCTCGAACCGTAGGTCCATGCGCAACGTTCGATGGCGATTCATTATGAGTTTATAAGTATTGATGCAGTTTGTTGGTCCCGGATGTGATCCGCGGACATGAGCAGTCTCGAAATGGTGAGACATAAAGATTGATATATTGGAAGCCTATGTTTGGACTTGGAATGGTTCAGTGAAAACAGGATGTTACGGAACACGGGAGTTGGAATCCCGGGGTATATAGGCCTTCATGGGCCTCAAGGAGAAGGAAGGGCCGGCCAAGGTGGGCTGCGCGCCCCCTCCCCTTCCAGTCGAATTGGACAAGGAGGAGGCGGCGCCCCTTCCTCCCAATCCTACTCCAACTAGGAGAGAGAGTCTCCCGGTGGGAGTAGGACTCCTCCTTAGTCATGCTCCTTGGGCCGTACCTCCCCTTGCCTCCTTTATATCACAGGCGGGGGCACCCATGTTTCACAAGTTGATCTACGGATCGTTCCTAGCCGTGTCGGTGCCCCCTTCCACCATATTCCACTTCGGTCATATCGTGGCGGGCTGGCGAAGCCTGGCGGAGAAGTCATATCGTCGTGAGCTTAGTGACCCTGCGTCGATGGAGCATCAACATCGTCACTGCGCGTCGTCTTGGGAACTCATCCCTTTTCTTTGGATGGTCGAGGGATGCGTCATCGAGCTGAGCGTGTGCAGAACTGGTGCCGTGCGTTCGGTGCTTGGATCGGTCGGATCGTGAAGGCGATCGACTACATCAACCAGCGTTACTCGCCTTCGCTTCGGTCTACGAAGTGCGTGGGCGGACCTCTCTCCCCGTTGCTATGCCATCACCATGGTCTGCGTGGTCGTAGGAATTTTTGAAATTACTCGTTCCCCAACTACAAGGCCCTCGGAGATCGGCGGTGAAGAATAGCGGGTAAGGCATTTTCGTGCAAAGTAATAGTGTTAATTACCTTGCTTACTACCGGTCAGACTCTCAGGCGTTGCGAATCTTCCTTGCAGCGTGTCGATGCCGCCGCATTCTCTGGCGAGGAGGAGCTCGGCGGAAAGGTCTTACGGTCTCGATATCTTTGAGGCGGACATCAGTGCTTATGACCAGTGAAGCAGTGGTCGAGCTCCTAAGGGGCGAACAGGCCATGAAGGGGCCTCATAGTTTGGCTGTGGCCTAAGGAGGCCATGCACAGGGCTACTTGACCTGGTGCGGCTGCTGATGGATGCGTGCCGTGGGTTGAAGTGATCAAGCATTCCGCTTGTAGGGGTGCCGTCGGGCCTTGCCAGCGCAAAGGTGCCTGGGGCAAGATGGATGCCGAAGCTGTGGACCGCCACCAGAGGGCAAGAGCATCATGCGCCGAGATGTATTATAAGAGTGTCTAAGAGCACTTACTATTGCGGTGAGTGCTCAAAAGATGTAATATTTGAGTAGACTCGCATTTTGTTATCTGTCTTGCTGAAAACTTAGTTCATATCGCTAAGCAACGCTATTAATTTAAAATATTACCTACATGCGGCTGTTTATCAAATCGAGGAGATGGAGTAAATCGGCTTGACCCCCATGCCACAGTCTTTGGGTGTTAAGGGATAAACTTGGCGCTCTTGTTCCCATTTTGGGTCCATCTAGGGGCGCTCAACACAGCGAACAGGCAACGGACTTATAATGCTTGAACACTCTCTTAGCCATAGAATTCTATAATTTTAAATTTAGTGAAGCCCCTAGTCTTGGAAGGCGAATTTGAGGCGCTATGCCTTGGCGGACAGTATCCGGCTCCTCGCTCTAAGGCATAAGTCTTTAAGACTGCAAAAAACCTCTCGAACAGCGACCGGTCTCTCGCCTCATCATGACAGTCAGTTTTAGCTTTCTCCTTGAGGCGTTAACCCCCAGGCTGAGGCGGAATCGCGGTGGTTCTCCGGTGCTACCTTAGCGATATAGCGGGCGTAAGGTACCAAAACACGGGCCGGGCAAACCCAACTATTGACCCAAGACATGATTGAACTGATGCATATAGTGCTATAGGGTGCCACTTGTGAAAGTGTTCGGACTCATCATACCATAATCTGGGAAACATAAGCCCTGGTGTATATTAGCCGTACCAAAGTGTCGGATGCAACATAATGAATGAACATATGTATGAAAAAGAAATGCAATTATAAGCAAAAAGGTGCTGCATTGTTTTATTCAATAAGTGCTGCTATGAATGCGAGCGATACAAATAGTCACGATAAGCAAGGTATGAGACTATTAAACATGTCCCCCTCAGGGGGCTGCGATTGGTGTATGAAAATGCTCGTAATGGAGACCACTGTATATTCGTTGTAGCCTTTATCCTTCCACTGGCTGTTGCATCGTGAGTTAATGGTCTGCGCGGGGCGAGACCCGACAAGCGAGTCTGTGGGTAAAAGTAAAAGGTAAAAAGAAAAGAAAAGGAGCGACACACTTGAGGCCCCTGGTGTGGTTGAGCCTGATGCAGGTTTATCGTGGTGGTGCCCCTCTCCCCATGCCCATGGTATCTTGGGCGTAATGGTGTCTGTGAAGGACCTGCTGACGTTTGTGGGGTTGGGGCCCGCTACTCTGATGCTTTCCGGAGCGTGCCAGTGGTCTTGTTGTAAGTTACTCGGCGGCTAGCTGTGTGGCGCTTAACGGCGGACTCGAGAATGCCTTAAGGGCTGCATTGCACTTCTGCGCGAGCGCTGTATGTTCCTCCGTGCGGAAGAGCGTTCGGTGTTTCCGTTGACCGTGATGACTCCTCGAGGGCTGGCATCTTGAGCTTGAGGTATCGTGGTGCGGCACGCGTTGAACTTTACAGCAGATGCGTCCGAGCAAGGCATGATAGCGCTGCGAGCGGGACTATAGAAGATTAACTCCTCGCTTGAAGTTATCCGGGATCGAAGACCACTTCGGTGTAATTGAGCTGTACAATTGGCTTCTACACAGGTATGGCGCTTTAAAGGTCGTTTTGGTAGGTTTAATCCTTGAGGGTCTATGCCCATTGCGCCTTTGTATCACAGTAAAGCAGGTTCAGGCTGCGCCGCCGTCCATCGGGACTCTGGTTAGGTGAAATCCATCGACGATTGGGTCTAAGACGGTCTGGCCGAATCCACCGTGGCGGATCTGGTGGGGTGGTCCCTTCGGTCAAAAGTGATCGGGCGGACCATGGATTGAACTTGAGACAGCTGGCTCCATCGGCGTAGACATCCACGAGTGCGCTTCCGCTCCCTTTTGGGTATGTCGTTGCGTATATCATATTCACCGTCCGCTTTTGTGAAACCATACATCCTCTATTGTTGGTTGGGTCTCGTCCCGTCATCGCTATACAGCCCTTGTCATTGTTTTCGACAATTAACTTGCCTGCCTGCTGAATACCCAACAGTCCTGTTGGTGTGGTTAAGCTAGCTTTTAGATGATATGCTCCTTTAAGCGGTGATATTCGGTCCAAATTGGGCGGACGGAGTAGTTCTTTTGAATGGCTTTTCCTGCGGGTTTAGAGCCTCTGAATCCGGCATTGATTGCCGTATCCTCAATATTATCGCCGTTAATGCGGCGTTTGTTTTATTACAGCTGCGGCCTGCCATTTGGTCCTTGAAGTCGGACTGCGAATTTTTCTGAGGTTGTTGCTGCGTGCTAGCCGGCTGTCCTCACCGTATGACGGGTCATGAGTGATGTGAGGGCTGCCATGGATTTACTTTTTCTGTCCTAGGTGCGGGCAAGCCACTCGTCACGGATGTTATGCTTGAAGGCGCGAGGCCTCCGCATCCAGACGATCGATTTGGTTTTCTTGGTTAGAACCGTGTCAGAATGCGGCGATTCGTATGGCTGCTGAATGTGGCTTAGGTCATGGCGTCGGTGGTGCACATAAGTGCCACGAAGTTATCGAATCACGGCTGGGTCCTCCAGCTCCCAATTGACTCTCTTGGCAAGCTGTTGAGCCAATGCCGGGCTGGTCCTTTAAGCTTGAGGGGAGGTATTTGATGGCGTGAAGATCGTCACCGCGGGCCATGTGGATGTGAAGGAGATAGTCTTGATCCAAACCGCGAGTGTTGTGCCATCATAGGATTCAATATTGCGGGTTTAAACCCTTGAGGATTTGATGATCCATTACTTAAATGCATGAAGCATAGTGGGTGTCTGGCGCCTCATCTTTGGGCGATATCACGATGGAGCTCAAAAGAGCTTGGTGCATTTTGTTACGGCCCGGCGGACTTACTTGTGTCGCGTGACGGTTGTAAATCCGCGTGGGGCGCCCACGCGATCCATAGATCGATCTTGATTGTCTTGCCTTGTCCTCAATATATCTCAGGTCGGGCGTTCCCCTTTGGCCGTGTGCTTTTTGAGCGATGCGAAGTGCGGTTCTAGTGAAGAGCCTAGAGGCCTCTGTCGCGACCACGGGGTGGTCGGTCAGCCGTATGTCTCTGGTGATGCGGGTTCGTAAGCCTCCTCCTCTAATCGGGAGCAGCTTGCGTTTAGGGTAGCTTTGGAGAGGCTCATGCTCTTGACCCTTGAGGACTTGATCCATCATCGGCTAGCAGATCTGATCAGCTCTAAGTGTTGCTGCTTTTTCTTGAGGCTGTTCGCCGTGGCCATAAGCTGCGTCGTCTAAAGCGCTCTTGTTGACGGATTCTCAGGCACGGCGAATTCATTGTCGTCGAGGCTTGCTTCGTCTCGGAGGGCATATAATCCTCTACCTCTTCTTGCTCTCGTGAGGGCTGGCGTCTCCATCCTCTGCTTGGATCTTCTTTGGAGTGGATTGTCTTCGGCTTTGTCGGTGTATTGTTATCTCCGGTGCGGAATCTTCATTCTTGCTGTGGCGGGATTTAGAGCGGCGCGCTACGCCCGGCGCTTGAGTTTCTTCTTGGAGGGTCATCCTCCGTTGTTCCATCGCCGTTCCCATCTTTTGGGATGTCCACCATGTATATATGTCGTGTATGAGGTGGCCTAGGTGCCTGTGGTATTTGGGTCTTGGTCGTCTCGGCATCGTCGTCCATACCGTCGATGTCTTGAATCGTAGTCTAGCATGTCGGTTAGATCGTCGACAATGGCTACCAAGTGGGTGGTGGGTGGGCGTTGAATTTCTTCGTCGTCGCATCAACCTTCTGACCGTAATCGGCAGGGGCTCTCCGGATAAAGAGAGACTTTAGTGAATTCAGGATGTCGCCAAAGGCGAGTCTTGAAAGATGTCCGTGATGAACTCCATGACGGCGCCCAATCGGATTCGATTGGCGAGGCGCGAGGGGGTTGGTCGGAGGAGTCCGGCACCACAGTGGTCTTCGCAAAGAGACGGGGATGGAGTTACTTCGATCGCCGTAGAGATTAAAGCCCGGCGGTGTCAACCACTCGTCCTCGATCGGGAACCGGCTCCGGATTAAGGGCGGAGCGGATCTGGTGCGGCCTCAGGGCACTGACCGGCTGAGCTAGATCATGCCATCAACGATGAAACACGCTTCGGTGCGCGCTGATCCGTCGAAGATCAAGTCTCCGGATATCGGCGTATAGTTTAAACTTCCAAATCTGACCTGATGGCGGGGCGTAGCTTCGATCTGCTCCGGATGGCCAGCGAATTGGCCCATGATGCAAAGCCCGACACGAAGATCTGTCCGGAGAAAAGTCTCACCCTGGACGCGTCGTTGTTGATGATCGAAGAAGCCGAGCCTATCGGTGGCGACGGAGGAACTCTCAATGAAAGCACCAATGTCGGTGTCAAAACCGGCGGATCTCGGGTGAGGGTCCCGAGCGTGCGTCTAGGCGGATGGTAACGAGGAGACAAGGGACGATGTTTTTACCGGTTGGGCCCTCTTGATGGAGGTAAAACCCTACGTCCTGCTTGATTAATATTGATGATGTGTGTTACAAGAGTGGATCTACGAGATCAAAGAGGCTAAACCTAGAAGCTAGCCTATGGTATGATTGTTGTTAGTCTGGACTAAAACCCTCCGTTTATATAGACACGGATAGGGTTAGGGTTACACAGTCGGTTACAATGGTAGGAGATCTACATATCCGTATCGCCAAGCTTGCCTTCCGCCAAGAAAGTCCCATCCGGACACGGGGCGAAGTCTTCAATCTTGTATCTTCATAGTCTTGGAGTCCGGCGATGATGATAGTTCGCTATCCGGACACCCCTAGTCCGGAACTCCCTCACTTACCAATGGTAGCATATTGCCGTCGCCATTGCTAGCTAAATGTAATGGCACCTGGCAAAGATGTGCCATTGGTAAGCCAGGGAGGTGGCATTTTTGGCTAGCAGCGGCGCTTACCCCGTGATGCGCCATTGCTATGTCTTATAATCGACCCGCCTTTTCTTTCTTTTCCTCTCATCTATCCTTTGCATAGCTGAACTCCCTCTCCCTTGATTCCTCAACTCCTGTAGGGCATACGGCCACCACGTCCCTCACCCTCGCCGTGACCCCGTACCGCAGCCCCCTCATTCCATTTGCGGCCTAGACCTCTCCTACCCCATCCAAGCCTCCCAGTCCTCTCCCGAATCCCCCTTTGTCCCGAGCTGCCCGAGACCCAGCCTCGCCCACCTCCGCCCCGCCGCCTACCAGTCTCTGAACCTACGCACGTCGAGAGCTTTCTGGCCTTGCCTACAGATTCCCTCACGGACACCTCAATCGAGCCTCAAGTGCGCCGCCACGAAACCCTAGGCCAGCGGGACCTCGCATCTGGATGCCGTGTCCGTGCTGATGGGCGTCGTGTCTATTCTCTTCTGCACTGACCTGTTCTTTCGCCCACCTGGCAGTGCGTCTTGATCCTCCTCGTCGTTCTCCGCCCACCCGGTAGCCAGCCGACCCTCCCTTCCCTCTCCACATCTCCTTCTCCATCTCAGCTCTTGTCCCGTCCTCCGCCGAGATCCCCATGGAGCACGCGGCAGGCGGCTCCGAGATCGGCAGTGCAGTGCTGCACCCCTTGAAGAGGAGGTGGCTTCTCTGCGTGGTTGTTACGCTTGGCGGCGACGCATCCAGTGTGGTGCGGGAGGTGGAGGTGAAGAAGTGAGAAGGTGGGAACGCGACCATGGGAATGCACTGGCGGCAGTGTGGCTGTGGTGGGCGATGAGAATCTACAGGCGTGAGTTTCTTCCTCTCCTCCAGAATTTGATTTGCTCATTAGTGTATCAATCTATCTTTCGTCGGGAGGATCATGGACCATGCTCAAAAGCTGCTAGTGAATTAATGTGCCTACTACTACTATACTAGGAGATGGCCAGGCTGAGCGTCCAAAAACTTTGTTGATAATTAGTTCTCGGAAGCGAATGGCGCCTCGTGTTCCCCTGATGACAGTGGTTCTAGTTTAGTGTAGTACATCCCATTACTAGTTTGTACTCGTCGGAAGGAAACTGAGATCTTGAAACCCAGCTCACGATGTGTAGTACTTATTACTCACGATGTACAAGCTCATGAGATACCGCTTCATCCATCTATTTAACTCGATTTGCTGAAAAATATTTCTTTTTATCCTATTGGATGTGTAATGATGAAGGAAGTATGGATGATAATTTGTTACTTCATTAAAATCCTTGTGTGTGCTAATTATGCATTAGCGTTAGGCGTAGACTTAGCCATTTGGCAGCGGTATTGGTTAGTTATAAAATTCATATTGATCATGAAGAATATACGCATGATACTTGAAGCAATACTGCTGGTTTTGGAATTTGATCTGCCAATGCTGCTACTACTCTTTTGGAGTTCTTCTTGTCGATGGTTTGGAGGCGAGATGCACTTGAGAACAAGGAGCAAGTTTGAGAAGGCTAACTTCTAGTCTCATGTATAAGAATATGCCCTATTTTGACTTGGGGCTTTATTGCTTTTGTAATATATTGTAAACATTGTATTTGTATTAAAGCAATAAAAATTAGTTTAGGATTTTAAAAATTACTTTTGTAATATATTTGTAAACATTGTATATTTTTATTAAAGGAAGAGTAGAAGCGTGACCTGTTTGCAAGCCCTAACTTTTTTTGTATACTGCTTGGTGGTCTTTGGCGTCTCTACATGCATGAATAATTTTGTCATACCAGTGCGTGAGAAGGTTCCACCATGGATGGTACTATGGTGCTACGCCTTCACTCGCCTCTTCACTGCATCGGCGCTCATACGCATCGAGATCTCGGGTAATCCTCCTTCTCTCTACTTTCTTGCTTCTGCATTACATCTTGGTATCACTAGCCTAGGGTTCAAGCTCTGAATTTTAGATGTTTAGACCGATTCGGTAGTTGCTTAGGTATATAGGAATCTATGTCTTGCTTAGGATGTCCTAGTTGCGATAGAACATGTGTAGGTGTTTTACTGAATTTTACTTGATTCAAGGTTTGGTAAGTGGGTGACATACATGTTGAGAGAACTTGGAGGTCCTTATTGGATGCTTTCAAATCAAAATACTGAAAGGTATCATGACACATTTTTTTTCTCTTATTCTTCTCATAACTTTGCAACTTTATTATACTTATTACTCCATGTCCTCCAGAACCAACAATGTAGTACATATTTTACTCTTGGTTAAACAATGTCCTTAGAACTTTGCGTATATTAGTCTTTGGTTTCCATCTTTGAACAACTAAAATAAGTTAGTAATTTGCTGATGTGGTAGGCTATGAGGGCAGGAAAAATGTTGATTGGGGATTGACTTTATAGTTATATAGGATTATTACAACTATAGTGTACTTCATGATAATTCTTTTCAGCTGCTGGTATGCTCTGGTATTCCTCTTGGTTGCATTCTTGGACTTGGTGGCAGCTTTGGGCTTGGAAGTTGCAGCCCCTGATTTGATAGCATCACCCATCGAGCTTTTGTGCCTTGGGTGCTGGTTGCAAACCTCTTCTTCTTCTTCTTCTTCCCTCTTCCATCATGGAAGGCTTCCCAATCACTCTTGCCATGGTCTTCTTGACCCTTTCTTTCCTTTTCTTTCCCTCTGCAGCAACAGGCTCTTTGGGTTGAGATTACAAAGGGCTTGAGTAGACACTCACGGCTTTGGACATTGGTTGTCTACCTGCGGCCTTTGATTTTCAAACCAGGCTTCACTCTGATGAGGCTGAACTCCCTCTTGAGCACTTTCTTCTTGGAGCTTGCCTCATCCTCAAGCTGCCACATAATCCTCATCCTTAGACTCTGGGGTCTTCTTCTTTCTTGTCCTTGTGGCAGCCTTGGGCAAATTGCTCGGAGTGCTTACTGCTCCCCTCATCCCAGGCTGCTTGAGGGACTAGTGCCCTCGCTCAATTGGATCTGCTCTTGATTTGTTCTGGCTATCACTTTGATGCGACATCTTGTTCAATGACTGCTGACCACTGTGAATAGTTATAGATGAGGTAGAGTGGATGAGCATCACAAAATGCAGAGATTTTTGCAAAGAATGATTCAAAAACTTAGTTTTAGTTTCCCATGAAAACATTTGGATCTACCAATTTTCAAACTCGGTGAGACCAAGCAGTTTTGGAACCTAAACTAGTGAACTCGGTCAGACCGAGTCACAGTTGAGTGGCACAGAGACTGCTAAGGTTTCACAAAGTTCTAAAATCGGTCACACGATTAGCAATTCTCGGTGGAAGAGAGACTTACTAGTGCAATGGCATTAGCCAAATGGTGGGACAGGATTTTTCAACTTCGGTGGGTCGAGATGGTTTAGTGGAAACTAACCTTAAATTCGAATCGCAACTATTCTAAGTTGATTTGACTGGATAGGAGTGTTTCAATTGTGGCAAGATGCATAATGAACACAATGTCTTGAGAATCGGACGAGGAAAGCCATTTGATCGAGTTCATACCCTAGTTAGGAGGAACTACGCTATGGCTAACAGGCGGAGGAGAATTCCGTTGGCGGTGCGGGAGACCAATGACGAGGCAAATGGCGGCGAAGTCGACGATCCGTGAACCAAGTTGGCGGAAGCGAGCTATCTTATAGGCGAAGATTAGGAGAAAGTTTCCAAATTTTTACTGTCGCGTATATATAGCCCGACCACATCGGTGTGACCGAGTGGTACAACTTCGGTGGCAAGATATGCAAAACGTGAACAGTTATAGCAACTCGGTGTGACCAAAAAAGTACAAATCGGTTGCACGAGATGAAAACCTAGATCGACTTAGTAATCTCGGTATGACCGAAATGGAGGAATCGGTCGGACCGAAAATCACAAAAAGTTTTGGAAGTTTAAGTCTATGCCGATTCGGGGACTCAAGTGCTCCTCACATAAGTGGTTCAAATCTGACTTGATCAAATTTTGTGATGTAGCATGAATAGAGTTTGAGATGAGAAAAGCATAGATAGCTAGAGAGAGGTTCTTAGGCATTCTTGTCCATCCACTTGGCCAAAGAAAGAAAAGCCAAACAATCAAAACAACAAGTGGATGTCCTCGAATGAGTAAAATATGCAACCAACATGCTCACACAATAAAATGACAAATGAAATATGTGACAAAGCATGCACAACCAATTCTAGCATCTATCAAACAATTGGCGATGACTAGGTCATCTATATGAGTATATTGACTTAGGAGTCAAATGAGAACATTTTATCATAGGTCATACTCATCGTTTAAGCTCAAGTGGGGTTACCACTTTTACATAAATCATTTATGTGTTCACATCATTAGAGTTGCTTTGACTCAATTCTTGGAGTTAAGCTCCCCCTAGATGTGAGATCCCCCTTTAGAGGGATAAACTAATCTTGGGTTTTGTCGATGATGACTTCATGTAGGTGTTGAAGATGTGGATGCTCAATGTTGATGTAGATCGTTTGGAGCAATCCTTTGGAGTGAGTTGCACTTTCAATACCTACAGGTTAGTCCCACAAGGAACAAACAAGAATATCCATAGATATAGAGTGATGCACACACAAAATGATGTCCATGAAAACATTAGGTTACCTTGTCCCTTGCCTTACCAACATGAGGGTTTGTGACTCCTTGAACTAGTGCAAGATATGGAAGTTGATTGCACTTGTCCTTGCCATAATGATATGAGTGAAAAGCGTTGGCGGAGTCACCCTCAAGAACTCTCTACTTCTTCTTCTTGGGATCCACATCATCTTGATGGGAATCCTTGGTGTAGTAGTTGTGCTTGATGAAGTAGAACTTGACGTAGTCTTGGGAACCCACTTGACCAAGGCCTTAGGTGCTTCTTCAAATGCATCAATCTCCTCTTGAAGCTTGTCCTTGCCTTTGTTCTTGTGGTCTTGTGGTGGAAGATCATCTTGTGCTTGTGTTACCTTGAAGGAAGTAGGATCATACTTCTCTTGTTGAGGAACAACCTTCGTCTTGGGGTATTGATCTTCTTCCCACTCAACTCCATTGGAATTGAACTTTCGTTCAAAACCAACACCTTGATTCTTCAGTTGCCTTGCTTGTGTGCAATTTCCTCAAATTGCTTACTCCGGCAAGGCTCTTGTATACACCTTTCTCTATAATTCCCTTCAATAAGTATTTTTTCTTGCTCAAAGTGTAACTTGGCTAGGAGAATCATTAGTGGAATCAAGAGAACTACTAGAAGAAACAATATTGGATTTAGCATTGTTATTGTTACTACTAGAAGAAGAATCTTTCTTGTTCTTGTTACTAGACTTGACTTGAGGCATGTAAGTAGATAAGAGTAAGCGGCTTGGCAATGTAAGAAAACTTTTCTTCGAATATCATCATTGATGCTTTTAGGAACTCATGCTCTTGCTCAAGATTGAGCTTTTCAAGCGTAACTTCTCATGAGCCCTTAAAAGTTCTCAATGATCTTCAAAGATAGTTTCATGAGCTAACTTAAGAGTGTTTAGTTCTTTAGTTAGGCGCTCAATTTCTCCTTATCATTGTCATTCGTTTCAACTTGATTAGCATGATTAATTGGCGTTTCATCATAGTATTCATCACTAGAGTTGTCAACAAGTAAATCATCATCACCTAGCAAGTCATCTTCATCACTATTAAAATCAACATACTCGGGGTGTGTTACCTTAGGACCTTTGGCCATGAAGCATCTTCCAATTCCTTCATTTGGTGATTCAAATATGTCGTAGGAGTTGGTTGACACAAGTGCTAAACCGGCAACACCTTAATCTTTAGTGTATTGGTGGATGATAGCTTCTCTCGGAGTGATTGTCGGGTCGGGCGGATACCCATTAACCAACATAGGCTTGATGTCTTCGTTTGTGTAGCTCTTTGATGACTTGTCTTTCCTTTCAAATCCTTGCTTCTCCGTGAGGTCTTTATTCATAATGATCATCTCTACTCCTTCTCTCTCTGGTGGTGATTCTTCTCTTCTACTTCTTCTCTTGGAGAATCTTCTCTTCTTTTGTAGGGTGCCGTACACTCATTAGAATAGTGTCCGGATCTCCCACGGTGTAACAATTTAGCTCTCTCGACTAGAAGATCTTTTGTCATTGTAGGACCTTGACTTGGAGCTTCTTTCTTTGCTTCTACTCTTGTATAATTTGTTGAAGTTCTTCACCATTAAGCTCAATTATTCATTGAAGGTTTGTTTCTCACTTGATGATGTGGGGCTTCACATGAGGCTTTATAGAACCACTCGACTTGTTGTGAAGTTCCTCCTTATCCTTGAGTGACATCTCATGAGCAACAATTCTTCCAATGACTTCCGTTGGCTTGAGATCTTTGTAATTTGGCATTATTTGGATCAATGTACATGGTATCATATTTTCCATCCAATGCTCTTAGGATCTTCTTGATGATGAATCATTGGTCATCTCTTCACTTCCTAAGCCGGCAATCTCATTTGTGATAAGAGCAATCCTAGAGTACATTTCAGCCACACCTTCACCATCCTTCATTTGAACTTGTCAAGCTGACTTTGGAGCACATCAACTTGGATTCCTTGATGAATCGGTACCTTCGTGCATATCAATCAAAGTATCCCAAATTTCCTTTGCATTCTCAAGATGGCTGATTTTGTTGAATTCTTGAGGCACAATCCATTGAAGGATATCACAAGCTTGAGCATTGTATTGCAACATCTTCAACTCTTCGCACTAGCTTCACGGTTCGGTTCTCTCCATTAAAGAATTCACCTTGCAAGCCAATGCACAATAGCCCAAGCAGTGAGGGTTATGTCAAGATTATGCATTTTCATCTTATGCTTCCAACTAGAAAATTAGTGCCATCAAAGTAAGGACCTCTGTGATGATAATTTCCTCGCTAGGCGCCATACTCTCCTAGGTTGTGAAACCAAGGCTATGATCACCAAAAGCTATGGAAATCAAGGCAAATGGAGACCAAAGATCTGATACCACTTGTAGGACCTTGAAGTATGTCTAGAGGGGGTTGATTAGACTACTTGACCAATAAAAACCTAAACTTTTCCCAATTTTAGACTTTGGCAGATTTTAGCTATCTTTGAACAAGTCAAGCAATCTTCAGACAATTCAAGCAAGCATGCAAAGAGTATATTGGCAGCGGAAAATAAAGCATGCAACTTGCAAGAATGTAAAGGGAAGGTTTGGAGGATTCAAGCATAATTGGAACACATATGTTTTTGTCGTGGTTCCGATAGGTGGTGCTATCGTACATCCACGTTGATGGAGACTTCAACCCATGTAGGAGTAGCAGTTGCAGCGAGTCACGGAGGGCTCCACCCATGAAGGGTCACGAAGAAGCAACCTTGTCTATCCACCATGGCCGTCGCCCGAAGGACTTGCCTCACTAGCGGTAGATCTTCACGAAGTAAGCGATCTCCTTGCCCTTACAAACTCCTTGGTTCAACTCCACAATCTTGTCGGAGGCTCCCAAGTGACACCTAGCCAATCTAGGAGACACCGCTCTCCAGAAGTAACAAATGGTGTGTTGATGATGAACTCCTTGCTCTTGTTTCAAATGATAGTCTCCACTGAGGAGTCCCGGATTAGGGGTGTCCAGGATAGCGAACTATCGTCCGGCGGGCTCCAAGACTATGAAGATACAAGATTGAAGACTTCGTCCGTGTCGGGATGGGACTTTCCTTGGCGTGGAAGGCAAGCTTGGCGTCTGGATATGTAGATCTCCTACCATTGTAACGACTCTGTAACCTAACCTATCCGGTGTCTATATAAACCGGAGGTTTTAGTCCGTGGGGCGAACAACAATCATACCATAGGCTAGCTTCTGGGGTTTAGCCTCCTTGATCTCGTGGTAGATCTACTCTTGTACTACCCATATCATCAATATTAATCAAGCAGGAGAGGCCTCCTCCATGAGGGCGAACCTGGGTAAAAACATCGTGTCCCTTGTCTCTGTTACCATCCGCCTAGGCGCTGATTCGGGACCCCCTACCGAGATCCACGGTTTGACACCGACATTGGTGCTTTCATTGAGAGTTCCTACGTGTCGTCGCGTCGAGGTGGGATGCCTCATCCGTCTTTAAAGGCGATACTATCGCCAAAAAGCCTTGGCAGCTGGTCAGAGACTCTCCGGCTAGGTGGTTTTCTTATTACCGCCGGTTCGTACCGCGCGCCGACGATGACCTCTCGAGTCATGAAACCAATCTCCATGTTAATTGGAACTTGCGAACAGTTAGATCGATCGAGCTCTCCTCAGTAAGCGAGCTCTTGGATCGCGCACGCCATCACAGGAGTCGCCACGCAGTTACGACGGATCGGGCCTAAAACCGATCGAGAGATCAACTCTCCCAGGCTACCCATCATGTTGCTGTGATAGAGGAGCAATCGTGATTCTTCTTCTATCTTAAGGACTAGCTCGTCCGATTCGATCCCTCCATGCGGATTCGCGAGAGGGGCGGATGTCGATCAAGCCTGAACTTAAAAGTCGGTGGCGGGTTGGACTCATCGGATAACACTCAAAATCCAAACTTCGAGTTCGGAAACTTCTCGGCCCTGAGTCCTAAATTGGGCGGGGTTCGGATCTAGATCCACCGCCCACCCAAACATTAGCGATCTATCCGAATTGGCAAGAGCCGCTGAAGCATTACATCATTCTTGGGCGATTCCTCCACAGTTATGGACATGATAAAGGACTGTCGAGAGAGGAGCGCAATCCCAATTTTCTGCAATAATTGCGCGGACAAAGGAATCCTAAGCGCCATAAGTCGTTCATGAAATTACACGTCGCTGACTTGGTGACCATAGTACAAAAGAAATCTTGTGTGATGGAGGCGCTGGAAAACCGAAAGTAAATTTTGGGATAATCCGGCCCGAATACATCCTAGTCCAGAAATAAAGGGTGCATCATTATCAAGCGCTGGGTTAAAACCCCCTAAAGGTGCGGAACCGTCTTTGGAGGGTTGGCTAAGCGGACCCTGCAAAATTCACGATATAGAGGCGCCACTCCAACTCATAGCCTTCAAGCATTTTGGATACTCGGCGGTGGCCAAAAGTGGCGAAGAGCTTCTAGCTTCAGAATCCCAGCCCAGCAACACCGATGCGGTGTTAGCAGTCTTGAGACTTTCGCATCAAATAACATGCGAAAATGAATACTCATAACCTTGCGAAGTCTACCAAGTAGCAACAATAAATCCATGGGTACACGGCTATCACCTTCAATGCCGTTAGCGAACCTAAATTCGAACAGCCGAGCACCGGCCGCATTGGTCCTCGGTCCGATAGTGGGCGACTTCGCCTTACTAAGGTACTCATGGATGGCGGCAGACTAAACCTCATCTATGAGAAACCCTCGAAAAATGGAAATAGACTAGAACCGCATTGGCGAAGCAGCACAACCTTTAGAGGAATAATCCCTAGCGGAAGCATGCTGCAGGGAAAAATTATCTTGGATGTAGTGTTATTTCGCCGGACAATTCTGGTCGAGGAGGTCACATTTCAAGTGGCCCCGTTCAACAGCGGATATCATGCTTTATTAGGGACGAGAGGCATTCACAATTTTCAAGCTATACCCCATTATGGGTACATGAAGCTTAAAATGCCGGACCTAACGGAATAATCACTCTAGCTAGTGATCCGAACATAGCACTCCAGCGAAAAACAAGACAGCTGCACTAGCCCTCGAGGCCTTTGTCCAAAGCCCTAGCGGCCGAGAACTCACGCGATCGCTCCACGGTGAACAGGGGCGATGTGAGACTTGATAAAAGATCCAAGTCCACCTCTTTTAAACCAGCGGATGAAATAGTCAAATTCAAGTCCACCAGCGGACCCCACAAGGGCGGCCTCCATTGGGGCACAATTAAACCACTGATGTAGGCGCGCTTTTCGAGAATTTCTACGAGAAAACTGGGACATCTTTGCTGGCACCCTTCAAACATGCCGGGAATCCCGTCGGCTGGCGAGCACAGCCTAAATATCTAAAAGTTCAAGCCGATCAAACAGGCCCTTGGTAGCTTTTGAACCCAAGAGACAGGCCATGGGAGAGGAGCTAGCCAAACTTTTGGAAGCGGATTCATCGAGATATAAAACATCGGACTGGCTAGCAAACCTGGTGATGGTACCAAGAAGGATAAATCACGGCGCCTATGTGTTGATTTCAAAGACCTTAATAAGGCTTGCCCAAGGATCCCTTCCCCTCCTCGAATTGATCAAATTATTGGCCTTCTGCAGGACCACGACTCATTGTGCTTCCTCGGCGCATACTCCGGCTACCACCAAATCAAGATGGCGGAGCCAGACCAAGCTACAACAACATTCATCCTCCATACGGCCCGTTCTGCTTCAACACAATGCCCTTTGGGCTGAAAAAGCGCATGGTAGCAGCATATAGGTATGATTCGGACATATCGGCAGACCAGATTGGCAAAAGAGTGGAAGCATATGTAGATGATGTGGTCGTCAAAACCAAGCAACGTCGAAACTCTAGTAGGCGACTTGAGGCTCACATTCGACAATCTTGAAAATCGACATCAAGCTCAATCCGGAAAAATCGTCTTGGCGTTCCAGCGAAAGCTCTGGGCTTCATTGTGTCGGTAGAGGAATTGAAACAAACCCAGCCAAGATCCGAGCTCTGTCACAATGGATATTCCAAAAGACCTCAAGTAAATACAAAAATTGGCCGGGATGCGTGGCGGCTCTAAGCGCTTTATTTCCCGTTGGGAGAAAAAGCGTTACCCTTTACGCCTCCTCCGCGCACCGAACACTTAGGTGGGCCGGATGCCACCACTGACGGACTTCGAAGAGATAAAAGCCATATTGGCAACAATCCAGTCTGGCGGCGCCCAATGTGGGCGAACCAATGCTATTATATATCGCGCAACACATCAAGTTGTCGGTAGCGAGTTCGTTGTTGAGCGAAGCGGAAGGACACGGTTCCCTCTTCAAAAACGGTTTACTATGTGTCCCTTGTCCTAACTCCATGCAAGTCCCGTACCCACACTATCAAAAGATAGCCTCGCGATGTTCATGGCATCCCGGAAGCTGCGACACTACTTTCAGAGTGCTTTCGATAATGGTAGCCTCGAAGTACCTCTTAATGACATTATAAACAACCACGTAGCGGGCGGATTGCTAAATGGGCCATAGAGCTCCTTCCATTCGACATAACCTACAAGCCACGACGAGCTATCAAGTCACAGGTTTTGGACAACCGTGGCGAATGGACGAAGCGAACTCCTAAAGTGCGGCGCATACTCCAATTGGATCATACTTTGGCGGCTCCAAAATGTTGGCGGTCTGGGGGTGGCGTCATCTGGCGTCCCCAACCGAGGACACAATCAATCGTCCTTCGGATAATGTACGGACTCCAACAACGCGGCGAATCGAGGCCCTTACGCACGGCCTCGGATGGCGGTCTCCATGGGCATTCAACGCCTAGAGGTGTCGAGGGATTGAACCTCGCGATATCTCAAATAAGCGAGACTTTGATGCCAAAGATCCAAAATGGCAGCATACCGCAATGCGGTCCTAAAAATGTCAGCCGCGGTTGAAGGGCTCGAATTTCATCATATAGCCGGGATAACAACCAGGCAGCGGACATATTAGCGCACGCATCGGTGCAAAGCAGCGATGCCGTCCCCAACATCTTTACGGAACAGCTGTTCAAGCCATCCGTACTATGGGAAGGGAGTCCGGCAATGACAATCCGGACACAACATACATTGCGCCGAACACTCGACACAATCGGGGCCCTGCCACGAGATAACACCCTCACTCACGAAATAATGGCGGTTATCGCCTACGTGGGCAGAACCATTCCTAGCCTACCTAACTAGGCAGGAACTTCCCGAACCAAAAGCGAGGCTCGCTGCATAATGCAGCGATCTAAAGCCTATAAAGTCCATGAGGAGAGCTTTATAAGAAAAGCACTACGAGTCCTTCAAGGTGTATCTCCGTAGAGAGGAAGGCGAAACCTCCGGCTGAAATTCATGCTTGGGACTGGGTGGGCACCACGCGCGCCTTAGGGCCCTTGTAGGCAAGGCCTTCCGTACAGGATTTTATTGGCCCGCGGCCCGAACGAAAGCAGGACTTAGTCAACGATCGTCGGTTGCCAGCTTTTGCTAACCAAATCCCATGCCACCCCGCCCTCAAAACTATACCCATCACCTGGCCGTTCATGATGCAGGGCTTGACATGGTTGGACCCCTTAAGGGAGGAACCCCAAGCAAAAATACCTATTGGTCATGGTGGATAAATTCACCAAATGGATAGAAGCCAAACCTGTCAAAGCGGCGAATCCGGACCCGGTGATAGACTTCATATCGGGGTAGTGCACCGTTATGGTGTCCCACGGTATCATCAGCGATACGCAGCACCAACTTCACGGCCGATGAGGTCAAATTATGGTGCAAAAACATGGGCATCAAGCTCGATTACGCCTCAGTCTATCACCCTCAAACCAATGGCCAAGTCGAACGAGCAAATGGTCTAATCATGAGCGGCATTAAACCCAGACTAGTGCGGTCCCTCAAGGAATCTAACACGCCTTTGGGTTGAGGCTCGACTCCGTACTCACGGGGCTGCGGACCATGCCAAATCGTACTACGGTTCACACCATTCTTTATGGTGTGCGGTAGCGAAGCAGTCTTGCCTGCGGTATAATACATGACTCACCTCGCGTGCGCATGTATGAAGAAAGAAGCCGAGCTCGATTGAGGACAGCTTGGGCGCATTGGAGGAGGAAGCGACATGGCAAAAGCTTCGTTCCGCATTTTATCAACAACAGGCTCGAAGATATCAAAGCGGGGAAATGCGGGCCAAAGCTTATAGCGTTGGCGAACTAGTTCTCGCTGCGGACAAGAAAAGGACAAACTCAAGCCCAAATGGGAAGGTCCCTTCATCATCGACCAAGTCGACCCGGCGGGTGTCTGGGAAGCTGATCGTGGCCCACGAACACCTATGGGACCGAGTCCCTTGTGGTTCGGAGGCGGAGATTACACAAGGCGGATCGAAGCGATGCACACGAGCAGATTGCAACCCGCTTGCTCTCTCCGGAGATCTCTCTCCTCTTCTGCTTGGTTGATTGTATTGTGTTCTTGCTAGGGAGCAATGGGGAGCTACAAAACCTAGCCAGTGTCTCTAGTCTGTATGTGGCTAATGAACTGAACGAGGGCCGAACCGAACCCTTTCTCGTTGCACTTGGGCCTCCTTTTATAGGCACAAGGGGTCACCACAGTGGCAAGTAGACAAAAGGGTAAGATAATAAAAACATTGGTTGGTACACGCTATATACGATGTATGGTGATCTATACCTAACTCGTGACAAGGGACAAGAGTCATAAATGCCCGTCTCGATCGCTGAAACGATTATGAGGGACCGTCAAGTGCGCCTCTATTTGCCACGATGGTAGCTTATCGGCGCCGCTTACTCGTTGCTCCCGGCGGCTACTGTGTTGACCGCGCGTGCTTAGGAAGCCCCATGGCGACACGTTGGCGGATGAAGCTGGGCGGAGATGAAGAGAGGTTACCTGCAGCGGCAAGCGCCTTGCAGCGGCAAGGTCCTGTCGCGGCAAGGTCCTTATCGGCGCTCGAGGGCTGCTCGCCCGCCAAGCCTTCGGCAAGCTCCTCTTGCAGGGTCTTATTCGCCGTGCCTTGAGTGGCCTTCCCGACAAGCTCCTCTTGCGGGGCCTTGATTATTTTGTTCTTGAATGGCTCCAAAGGCGTGAGACATATGGCGGTCACCGGGCCATACACGAGGTGCTGCTGCTGTCCGTGCGAGTTTGGGATACTAAGGTACCCCTACTCTAGTACACCGACAGGAGCGGGCTGGGCCACCTGCGGTGCCAAGCTCATTGGGCCAGGCCCAAAAGCATTGCCAGGCCTGCCTGGCTGGATCGTGATTATTTGCCCGGACCCACGTCCCCCACGAGCAGCACGTTCGGGCGTGGGGTCGTGGGGAGATCGTGGGGGCTTTCTTTAATGGGGAAACAGAGCGCCGTCCCTCTCCCCCTTATAGCGCGAGAAACAGGGGCAGGGCGCCCACTTGCCCATTCTTTGTCACATCGAAACCACCGCGCCCCCTTCTTCTCGAGTCCACAGAGGCGCTCCGCCCTCCCCATTGCCACGGCGCCACCAAGCCGTCGACCTCCTCCACCACCTCCCCATGGCTCAAAGCCGACAATGAGAAAAGGCGTGAAATCGACCGGCGCCCAGCGGCTCGGCTGCGGAAGGCAGGCCCTCTTTGATCCCCCTTGTGGGGAAGGAGCTGCGGGGCTGTATTACCTTTTGCAGTGCGTGCGGAGACACGGCGCACCCAGCGCCGCGGGTCATCTCGCCGCCACATCCGAGAAAGTTTCCATCGGTACCCTTTCTTGGCTTTTCCCTCTTGAGCTCTGCCCGCCCTTTTCTAATTCTTTTGTGATGTCATGAACACATATGGCCTCCGCCTCCTTGATTTCACCCCAACGCGTCCTCACCATGGCCGTTTCGCACACCCTCTCGAGAACTTTGTCGGAGTCCACCAAATGTCGCACTCTTCGCCATTACTTCACACCCAGCGTATTAGAGAGCCGCTTGGGAGGACTGCATGGACCTCTAGGATCGGCAGAAGGCGTATCTTGACGGAGGGCTGCGCAGCAAGTGGGAGGAGTGGAGAGCTGGCTGGTGTTGGATCTTAGAGGAGGAGCCACAGCCTTTTGCGCCCTGCGCCAAACTCCCATAGTCTTGTGGCAGCGATTGGAGCAACTTGGCGCGGAGGATGCCAAGTTGAAGATGTCGTGACTAGGATCTTGCGCCTCGGCAAGCAGGGCTTACCGTAGGAGCAATTAGGCGCGGACTTCGCCGCGCCGCCAGCGCCCTTGCAGGAGAGGAGGCCTTCTTGGGAGTTCCAAAGCAGCGGCCCGGACATCATGAGGCTCGCCCGGGTTTGAAGCGGAACTTTACCGTCTTGGAGCTGGGCGGCATGCTGGGAGCTGTTCAAGCCTGATGAGATCACCCGAGTGGTTCATGTTGCCGAAATCGTGCCTTGTGCAACAACTCGTCGTTTGACGCATCCGCGCGATGATGCCATTGTGCGATTCCCACGGAATCGTTCCGACTTGGCAGGAGCCCGCCCGGCGGCGTCGTGCAGCGATTCTTCGGCGACTTGGTGGAAGTGCCGATCCGTGTCGGCGGCGAAGCGGCTCACTGCGACACCACCGAGCAGGAGATGACGGCGCATCGCCACTTTGGAGGCGGCGAAGCTGCCGCTGCCGGCGTGTTTAGGTTCACCGTCGAGGAGGCGAAACAGCGGCGGCAAGCCTTGCCGACCGAAGAAACTCGCCGGTGAGGAGCAGGCGAGGCCAGCGCCGACCGGATGAGCCTGCGGAAGCGCCTCCCTCTGCGTCAAGTAGCTTACGCGGAGGAGCCAGCGGCCCGCCAAGAGCGCCTCCGCAGAGTCCGGGGAAGTGGCGGGCGGCGGATAGCCCCAACAACCGCCTCGCCGCCCAGCAAGCTCTCCACGCGGCAAATCTTTGTTGCAGCGGGGCGCCTCCTGCACCACAGGCACGGGAGGCGGGGCCTTACGGAGCCGGCCCCGCCAAGCGCCGAGGAGCCTACTCCTCCAGCTCCTCGCTCTGGGCGGAATTTGACTTCTCCGCTCTCGGCTCAGGAAGAAGGAAGAAGTAAGTTCTTGTCGGCTGCTACTTGTAATTCTTCAATTTACTGCCGTCTTGTGTCGACTTGCTTCATTACGAGCTCTTTTCTTCTTCAGGATGCTGGCTCGAGGCGTCGATGAGGCCAAGACCCGGTGGTTGTCGTCTCGAGATGATTCCCACTGTGGCGACAGGAGAGCGTCCGAGACTCCCTTGCGGATCCGGCAACTCTTCATGAGCAGCCCCAGCACAGCCCCAGCGTAAGTTTTGATTCATTTCCTACGGTTAGGTGTGCTTGGGTGCTCTTTCATCAACTTGATATCTGACTTGTTGAATTACGTGGAGTAGAGCAGCCTCATCGGGAAGCACGGAGGTCCTCCAGTTCTGCTTGCTTCAACTCGCCAAGGAGGAGTCTCCGCCAAGGGGCTCTCGGGCAAGGGAGCTCTCCGACAAGGGCTTCTCCGACATGGGGGCAGCGCCGGCGACCCTCGGTGGTGGAGACCCGACAGCAGATCCCATGCAGGTAATCTTCTTGACTGAAAATTTCCCTTGTGTCTTTTCTCTTACATTTCTTCTCTTGAACATATGCTTGACTTGTTCTTTCTTTCTCGTCGTCAGATCCATCTGCTGGAAGCCGATGGAACTGTAGTTACCCGGCGAGGAGGGCAGCTCGCGGCAACAATGTGATACCGCCAACATGGAGGAGGAGGCCGGCGCCAGCCAGGTCCGCCCCGGAGGAGGCCGCCAAGGCTGCGGTAGCGGAAAGGCTGGGAGGGGTCGGTGATTGTCTTGTGCAGCCACTGAGGCCTTGGGCGCCAGGCCTCTGCAGCAAACCCGATCCCCGCCACCGATGCTCACCGACCAGACTACTGAAGAGCCCCAGCCAGGCGCCTATCTCGAAGGCGGCGAGGTGTCTTCATCAAGCTTCGTGGGCGTCAAGCTCGGGGCACCGGCGAAGGGGAGACCTTTGGCCGGAACTGCTTCGCCTCCGCCGGGCTCGCTGGTCGGCCGCTCCGAGGCAGCAACAGCGGCGAGCGAGCGAGAACAAGCGCTAAAGAGGTTCTTTGTCGCTCTACCGCGCCCGACAAGCCAAGGCTGGAGTCAGGAGGCGCTTATCGCGAGGCGGGAGCTGACATGGAGAAGCAGCGGAAGAGCTCGGTCGCCAACAAAAAAACTCTCGGGATATAGCGGGCGCGGGAGCAGCTGCTGAGGAGGCGCCTGGCCTTCATCTTGGAAGGCCGAGGTCGAGAGCAGCGAGGCTTGCGGCGTGAAGCTCTCCAGCGCAGAAGGTGGTGGCGCAGCGGAAGATCAACCTCGACGGCTTGAGGAAGATCTTGCGCGTGAGCAATCAATTGCGAGGGCACTCCGGAGGCAAGGGGCGCGCCTGCGGCTGCCGAGACCGCCAGAAAGAATTGGAGGCGAGGTGGCTCAGCTGGAGTCCACCCTCGAAGAAGAAGCGCCGAGGAGAGTCGCTTGGGCTGGCCTGGCCTTGAGAAGGATGCCTACACACCCTCGGCGAGGTTGCAAGATTCGTTTAAGCTGAAAAAGATCAAAAGCTAGGCGCTGCTAAGGACTCCAAAGGCGGATCTGGAGCTGGCCAGCCACCACAGCAGAGGCGGCTGAGCAGGCGCCAAGGGCGGAAGCAGGCCTCTTGGAGAAGATTAAGGCCAATGAAGAGCTGTTAGAGAATGCTTGACTGCTGAGAATGATCTCGAGATAGCATAATGCCTTGGGGCGAGAAGGTCTTGTGGACCTTTGCCGCCTCCATCCATAATGAGCTGATGGAGTTGAGGGATAGTGGATCTTGGGTACTCCACCAAGCGAGAACCTCCAACCCAGCGTCAAGCTCGGCCTGTTTTTCAAGGCGTGTTGGCGGGTCTCCAGCGACTCGGGAGGAGATCCCAAAGCATCTAGCTGAGGTAGCGCCAAGTCTGCAGCAGGGGCTCTCGAGAAGGTCTTGATGAAGGTGGCCTTCCATAATCCAGCGTCAACTTCACCAATGTCCTCAAGTCCCTGCCGCCAAGTCTTTGGCGTTGAAGCGCTCAAAGCCCTTATCGCACCCATCG